>CAJVSB020000743.1:0-24907 GCA_911865555.2 Thlaspi arvense
TTCTTGAAATGCGTGATTGAATCACGTTAGAACCCTAATTCTATATCCTAAGATATAATATGCATAAATTTAATTTGATACAATCGATTTATCACGAAATTTCAAGTAATGTAGGGATTGAGCGAATTTAAATCACACGTTAGTGACTTAACACGAAAGTTGGAATGGTTCACACAAAAGCTCAAGTGTACTTACTCTAACAGTATATACACAAGGAAGGCCCACTAGTGCTTTGGATTATACTAGTAATCTAAAAGCACTTTTTTTAACTTATAGGTTTTTCTATCAAGATAACTCTCGATTTAAGGATTGTAGAGAATTTCTTCCTCTCAACTAGTTAAAAGTCTCTCTATTAATAAAGGTCTCATAGGCTTCTATTTATGGAGAAATATTTTGTGCATATCTTATCATAAATTATGACATAATATCTATATTATTTAATTAAAAATTAAATAATATCTATCTAAATAATTCAAATTAATTATCTTTAATAATCTCCTAACTAATTAAGACATTTTATATGATAAGATTAAATAATTAATTAAAATATTTAATTAATATAATTATTTTATTATCTATAATCTATTAATTGAATGACAAATCAATCAATTTATCAATTTTAATTAATTAATAAAAATAATTAATTCAAATAAATTCTCATAAATAATATGAACTTATTTGCCTTGTGTGCAATCCCTTATATTCATCAAGTAGTTAGTAGTGGCCATGTAACAAATTACGATTTAATATATGAATAATTAATTATAATTAATTACCCAAATCAATTAGACATTTTTTAATTAACCACTCTTGAATTAATCAACATTAAAATAAGAGTATCAATACTTACGGTATATGTCTAACAACAAACCCGTAAAGACCTAAAATAGATAAAGATAAATTTGTGCACCTTTTGGTTTGCCCGTACTATGCAAATACAATCATTTCATTAACTAATATCCTAATTGTAATACACGATTCAGATAATATATTGATATCTCGATAATCTTGACAATAATACTTCTATTTTAGACATTTGTTCAATAACCAATATAAGAAACTCATTTCCTTATTATTTGTCATATGCCTTGCACAAGACTTTCAATATAACTATCTGTAAATAGTATAGGAGATTTACATGTTCTGCTAGATTGGTAATGATTCTATATCGGTACTCGTAAGCCTCTATATATAAATGATTCATGCCTAACATGAAACCCTTAATGCAATCAATTTGTGATCGGGAAAAAATGTTAAAGCACAAGTACCCACAACAGAACCTTAAGACAAAGATTACTTAATATATTATCACAAACATGGAAAATTTTAATTGTCGAAAGCATTCAAGAGAGAATTCTCTAAGGGAGATCATTTAGTAAACTTATTCTCTCACAAGTACCCACATGTATGTATTAGTGTCGCTTACACCGATCGCCTATAAAATGAGATGCCTTCTTTATGAGCATGCTATTCGCATATAAAGTATAATATGAATATAGTCAATATCCTATCTTAACTTATTTTACGACTTGGAACATGTAAGATTAAAACCATAAATACTTATTCATGATCACCATCTATATGTACAACAAAGTCCCATAATTATGTATAGTTTAAGGGTTTTAAACCAAATGTAAAATTCACACATTCGACAAAGATGAGTAATAATTGAAATAATTACATATATATTAAATTAAAAAATTAAAAAATTTAATTACATTAATCAAATTGACTAACAAATCACTACTCCATCAATGAGAAAGACATGTATCTAGATTAAACAAATAATTTTACTCAAAACAAATTTTAACAAAACATTTATAATTTTTACAGCCACGGAGGCCAAGTGGCCATGGTAGCTACTTTCAATAAACCTTTTACCTTATTCTCCTTTTTTGATTAATGAAGGGAAACAAAAGGCTTAAGTGTATATATATATATATATATATATATGACCAGTCAAAAAGCTGCATCTGCTATAGAGGCTTTAAATGATTGATTATTTTTTTATTTAATCTGTAGCAGCACCATTTGGAAAAATAGACTCTGTAATAGAGGATTTGAGTTTATTTTTAATTTTGAAACAGTTTCAATAAAAAATAAATAAAATTTTTTAAGTTTCAATTAAATTTAAATTATTAATTAATTTTGTGTAAAGGATTTTAAGGTTTTAAAAATTTCAATCATTAAAACTAATTTTTGACATCAAAATTTTAAATTGATCCATCTATATGAGATTTCTCATATTCAAAATTGCATAAATTGAGCTCTAATACTACTGTTGGGTTTTGCATCAAACTAGAAAATTTTAAGGCAATAAAAATTTTTAAATTTTTTTTTTGAACTACATAATCGAATCACGTTAGATTCTTAATTCTATGTTTCAATATATAATATGCATAAATTTAATCTGAGAAAAATAATTTATACCTTACGAGCTTCTAATTGATGTAGGGATTGAACAAATTCAAATTCGCACGTTAGTAACTTGGCACGAACATCAGAACGGTCCACGAGAAGGTCAAATGTGCTTCTTCTAATAGTATCCACGTAGGAACATCCACTAATGCTAATGGTTATGCTAATAATCTAAAATTATTTTTCTTAACTTATGGACTTTTTTATCAAGATAATTCTTGACCTAAGGTTATAGAGAATCTCTCCCTCTCAACTACTTAAATGTTTCTCTCTTGATAAAGGTTTCCTAGGCATATATTTATAGAGAAATATTCTGTATTTATCTTATCATAAAATTAGGAGATAATCCCAATATTATTTAATTTATAAAATTAAATAATATCTATATAAATAATTCAAATTAATTATCTTAAATAAGATCCTAACTAATTAGGATATTTTATATAATAAGATTAATTAATTAATTATTAAACTATTTAATTAATATAATTATTTTATTCTCCATTAGCTATTAATTAGATGATAAATCATTAAATTAATTAATTTTAATTAATTAATCAAATTCATTAATTTAAGTAAATTCCCATAAATTATATAGACTTATTTGCTCTTGTGTGTGACCCATTAGGTTTACCAATTAGTTAATATTAGGCCTGTAACAAATTACGGTTTAATATATGAATAATTTATTATAATTAATTACTCCAATTAATTAAACAATTTTTAATTAACTATTGTTGAACTGTTCTACATTAAAACAAGAGTACACATACTTTACGGGATGTGTCTAGCATCAAGCCTGTAAAGACTTAGAAATAGGTGAAGGTAAAATCGTGAACTTTTTCCGTTTGCGCATACCATTCAAATACAATTATTCCATTAACTAATCTCTCGATCAAGATATAGGATTTCGATAATATGTCGGCATTTGGACAATTTCAATAATGATACTTCAATTTTAGACATTTATTCAATGACCAATCTAGAAAACTCATTTCCTAATTGTTTGTCATATGTCTTGCGCAAGGACTTTCAGAACAAATATCTATAAATAATATAGGAGATTTACCTATTTTGCTAGATAATAACTATCCTATGTCAATCCTTGTAGATCTCCATATATGAATTGTTCAAGCCCAACATAAAATCCCTTATATGATCAACTTGTGATTGAGGAAAAATATCAAAATACAAGTATCTATATACAATATTACAACAAAACTTTAAGTCAAAAGATTACTTGATGCACTATCACAAACATAGAGAATTACAATTACCGACAAGCATCCAGTAAAGAATTCTCTATGTAGGATCGTTAAGTGAACTTGTTGTCTAACAAGTACTCATGTGTATGCACTAGTGTCAATTACACTGATCACCTATGAAACAGATATCCTCTTTATGAGTATGTTATACACGTGCAAGTCTAATCTTAAATCTAGTCAATATCCTATTTTGACTTATTTTACGACTCGGAACATTTAAGATTGAAACCATAGAGACTTATTTGATGATCACCATCTATATACGCGACCAAGTCCTGTAATTATGTATAGTTTAAGGGTTTTAACGAAATGTAAAATTTACACATTCAATGAAGATGACCAATAGATAAAATAATTACACATATATTTAATAAAAATGATTAAGAATATTTAATTACACCAATTAAATTAGTTGGCTAGACACTACACTATCAAAAACAAAAGACTTCTATAAAGCGAGTAAGCATATACTTGTGTCACCTTCTCACATTGAATAGTAAAAGGGATAGTCCCAGGCTTCTAAATATAGACGCTGCACACCCTACTACGTTACCCTTTTAGGGAGAGGATAATGGCTCATGATAAGTGGTATCAGAGCTAACCTGGACCTGACTCGATGTCTCGTCAAGTGCCCGAGGTAGGGTAGGCAGGGGGCCCCATCTGTGACGAGAGCATCACAGAATTGGGTGGGAGAAATGTCATATCTCACATCGGATAGAAAAAAGAAGGGTTCTGAGCTTATATACAAGCACCAATTGATGAAATGCATCCAAATATTTACATATACAGGCACCAATTTGTATTACTTCCCAGCACCTTCTATTCTAATGGGGGTAATACCATGAAAAGAACTTAAAGTAAAATACTTAATTTTTCTAAGGATTTTGTAACCCCTGAGTTTTTCTTATCTATAAAACCAATCTTATTAATTGAAATTTATGGAATTAATTCAACTTCTTCTTTAATAAACACCCTTTTTTTCAAATCAGATTTCCCGCATATCAACAAAGAATCAATTTAGTAAAATAACAAGCTCAAATTCTGAATTATTGGGCTTCTGAGAATGAAAATAAAATCTACCTTCCATAGGAATCTATGAATGAGACCAAATTCTTGTTTGACAACCATTAACAATTCATCCAAACCAACTTTACTTCAGAATTTCTTTTCCATGGATAACACTCTTCCGTCGCCAAGATGCAATAACTGAGCAAGAATTCTGAGCTAAAGAATTCAATTGACTGATAAAATCAAAGCTTGCCTCAATTTTGCAAGAAGTTTGGGATTATCTGGCATGATGTTAAAAAGTGTAAAGGTTGATGATGATACTCAAGAATGTCAAAATGGGGATTGGTCGAGGGCTTCCATGCTGAAATCAGTTAAAAACTGTGAAAGACCTTAAGCATGGGTATCTTGAAAGAAACCTTAATTCAAGGGGGGAAATTGTTAGGCAATGAATATATGAAGGTTATAGAAGAATTAATTGGAGAAATAAGTATACAAGAAAGAGATGATCCAGCCTTATTTTGCAGAAGAAAGAAGCCAAGTCCAAAAAGCCCAATGAGAATATCTTGGGAAAGGAAACACCTCTTTGATTTTATTAATTAATTTAAATATTAATTAAGTTATGAGATTTAATTAAATTTGTAATATAAAATATTCTTCACTAGTTGGGGAAAGAGTTTTATTTTTTATTTTAAATTTTTTTAGTCAACTACTTTTTTCATTTAACATTCGTGTAACATTTTACATCCATTATGATAGTTTTTGGACACTTTTACCCTTACTTTATTTTATAATAACAATCATATCCTTTTTCATTTTATATTACTTTACGCACTAATTAAATATTAGATGAAATTAAATTTGTGATATTAATTATTTGAAATTACTTGAGCAAAGAATTTTTTCCTGAAAAAAATTATTTAACTAATATTTTTATTTTTTTTTATTTTTGTTGGTATATGAGCCAATCTAAGCCCTCCATCATCTCGTTTTGTCTCTCTCTAACTTCAATCTTTCCATAACTCAACCCCATAGTCCACAAACTCTTATAGCAGGAAATTGACATAAAAGTCAACGTCACTCTCACGGATTTTGCCCTATGTTGAAATCTCCACACTTGAACTTACTTCTTATAAAAGAATAATAATAATTTCTCATTAAAGTTTATCAATATTAAAAATATAAAAGATCTTAATTTTTACAGATCCTTTTTTACCTGAATTTTAATATTTAAAATTAATTATTTATTTATTTATATATAATATTTTCTGTCAATATTCATAACCAATACAAGTGTATGAATTTTTTATATTTATTTTTTATTTAAATAAATTTTTCTCTAACAATGTAATCATAATTTAACTATTAATAGTTTATAGTTAAATATACAAATATTTACTAAAGTAAAATGTTCAAGTACTGTGCATCGTTAAGAGAGATGGATTTGGATTTACCGTGAGGGCACTTACCTCAAGTAAAATTTTATTTATAATTATGGTTCAAATGCAACTAAAATTACATAAAAATAATTTATTGTGGTTAAATTTTATGAAAATTAATTGCACTCAGAATAAGATTTTGATATAAATTTATCCTTATTAAATCTCAAAAATTCATTCCTATTTCATCTAAAATAGCCTTTCAGTTCAGGCATCTACTGCATGTTTTCTATTCAAACATAATAATTTTCTATAGAATATTGCAATTATGCTGCTGTGATTAATTAAAAACATTAAAATATGTTTAGAAAAATGTTATGGCATTAATATCATGTGACATGATCAGAGATTGCCTAAATTGAAATTAATATCGCTTGCCTAAAGTTAGGATGATCTGTGCCTGTGTTATTAATATATAGTTTGACGTAAGAAACATCCAGTCGTTGACCCGTCCTCGTGATGGATCAGCCGTCAAAATAATATCTAATTAGCTTTAAATCACTATAATTATTTTTTTACAAACTCGTACCATTCTCCTTATATCTAAGAGGAGAATCTAGATACTCTTAGACGATGATTAGTTAACGAATGCATCCTAATTATCTCTCGCATGTCATTATATCTTTCCAAATTGTAAAAGAAAATGTCACGACTTAGAAATTTAAACCTATAACTAGTGTTAAGATTATAAGAAATTTTAACTTTGTAAGCCTAACGGAAAATCTGAAATTTAACTGAACCAAAATTTAATATAAAACAAACAAAAATATAATTCAACCTATAATAACTAATTATCAACACATAGCAGAAAATTTGTCTGTAGTTAAATTGAAGCTCTAAAATCTAGGAATACAAAGTCTGGCAGAAAACTAAATAACTAACTTTTTTAATCCAAAACAAAAGACAACAGATAATAGAGACTCCTCTCATGCAGCAGGATTCGTAGAATTTGAAAAAAAATATAAAAATGAGTCCACTGACTGAGTAAATAATAATATGTATTTATAAATGTTAGGGTTCGCATTAAAATAGGAATCTTAAGACAACATAAATTTAAAAATTTTGGTCTTGAAATGCATGATCGAATCACATTAGAGCTCTAATTCTATGCCCTAACATATAATATGCATAAATTTAATTTGATAAAATTGATTTATACCTCACAAGCTTTCGAGTAATGCTTATCAATATTTCATCTGCTAATACAAAATGAAGATTTGCAACAACATTCTTTTCTATTTCCTTCCACCTCTCATCTGTGATATTCTCTAGTCTTTTGTTTATAGCATCTTGACAATTATTTTTCATCAAGATAGTCTTTACCTTTAATTTCCACAGTGAGAAATTGCTCCCGTTGAACTTTTTTATCTTAAATTTTGCCGCCATTACTTTTATCAGGACTCCCACTATTTCACGTGAATAGTGACTGTACACATGAATAGTAATTGTTTACATAAATAGTACCTAGTATCTTTTAAGGGTAAATAATAATCTATTTTATTTTATGATGTGGAAGATCCACTATTTAGTGGCAATCATAGAGTACACGATAAGTAGCTATCCACACCCAAGTTAAGCTCTACTATCACTTGATGGAAATTGATGGGTCCGATAAAGTAAAATCGCGGCTAATAAAATGAGATGAAATAATAAAATAGGAACACAAGGATTACGTAGAAAATGTTCAAATAAATTTAGGGTAAAAAATCCCAGGTAAGGCTAGAAAAATTTCATTATAAAAAAAATGAGTTGAAACCTCTCTCTATTCAAATAGAGAAACAACACTAATCTATTTTAAAATAGGAGAAAACAACACTCTTAAATCTCACACTATAGAGAATAACAATTATCTCTCTATGAATGGAACGAATTGGAATGGTTTGAGGGGTGCTTGGGTGAGGCCTATTTATAGGCCTCGCACCTGTCTCTATTTTCAACAAAAGTGGGCAATGCAACTATCTCTTTTTTTAAAAAAAAAAAAAACAGCTGGCCGCTACTTGTTTTTATTCTTTCTCAAAAAATTGTGACGCTTAGTCAATAATGGAGGATTGCGGCTGCATGTGCAGCCGCATCCCTCCCCCCTTTTCTATTTTTTTTCTTTGATAATATATGAGGCTCGACCCCATACCTCCCCCTTCCAAAATTAAAAAAAAAAATCAGAAAAGAAAGAAAGAACGGATTTGAGAACAAAAATTACATTTAGAATATACTGCCTACACAGACGACCTAGCTTAAAAAATGTTAAACAAATGCAAGATTGAGCTTACAAATTCAAATGCAGTCCAAGGCTTGAAGGAAGGCACAATATGAATTTCGCGAGTGAGCTTCATGCAGAGCATTGATACCATTTTTCCTGGATTGAGAGCATCTCTCAATCTCATCCCTTGACATAAAGACCCCTTCATCTTCCTCAAATTTTGAGCGATCATGTTTACTAGTGGTAGATGTGCACGAATTGGCAGCTAGTGTTGAGGAGCAGGAAGGTCTAAACTGTTGTAACAGGTAGAAAGGCCAATTTTATCGAAAGCTCCAAGTTGATAGTTCTTCCAATCTTCTTCCCAGGCACAAGCTGCAAATTTTTTCCTTTTCAAGGAAGGCCCAGTTCCGTGCTTAACATGATTTATGTGGTAAACACATTCCTTGAACTCTCTTGGGTTGCAGCTAGAATTATGAGGGAAGTTTTTGTTGAATTAAGGACTTGGGCCCATCACAATTTATTTTGGTGAATTTGGTGTTGAATTTGATCAGTGAAACATAAGTTAACCATTTTCATGATCTTGTAATACATTGATGCTATTGTTCTGATAGTTACTTCCCCTAAGATATCATGGCATTTGTAAGTAACATATTCAAGATGCTGCCAGAGCTTTACTCTTTCATGCAAACTATCTTTCTTTCAAATTCTAAATTTTGTTTAGCATTATAGAAAAATGTTGTTGGTTGAAATGAAGAAAAAATAAATTTAAAAAACCTATATAGGATTGAATTGACAAAATTAAAATGCAAAAAATTAAATTAAAAAGTAACTAAAATATCAGGGATGATAGATAACATATGTATGCAAAATATATAAAATTGTGCATTATATAAAATTATATATTATATGCATATATATAATATATATAATATATGTACATCTACATATATACATATATTATATGTGTTAATATAATATAATATATGTAATATATTATATTACATATTTCATATATCATAAAATGTATAATATATATTATATATATGATATTATATATGATAGATTTTTTATTTTAAATATAAATGTAGCAATTTACTTCAAAAACTGAGCACAACTTAAAAATTGTATTCAATTTTAAGAGTAAAATATTTCAATCTTTAGAACTTGTACTTCAGAGATATTATTCAAAAAAATAATATCTCTAAGGTTTTGATTTCAAAAATAGAATCATGTGCTTCTGAGACCGTAAAAAATGGTCCCTTAATTTTAACTTGTTATAAAAAGATACGGTTTGAACTTCCAATTTCCACTCAAAATTCGAAATGTGACAAGCTTCTGCCACTTAAACCTTGAAGGACTTTGACAATTCACACTGTGGGAGAAGGTGGAGAACCTAATTAATCCAAACTTCAATTACTACAAATGATGGATGGAGATGTTGGAACAAATAATGAAGAACATTGATTCAGTTAGGATTCAAATCTTAGCACACACAGGACATGATCCCTTTCCATAGTAGCGACTGTTCTTGTGTGTGCAGCTGTTCACATTGAGGGAAGGGATCATATCAAAGCTGGTTGAAGGGATCATATCAAAGCTGGTTTTGCAGCATTCGTGGCTATCTCCTAAGAAGGCCAATGATCAAGTTAATAGAGGTTTATTAGTGGACATCCACAACATATCATTGATTCATTTTAACATGTAAAATAAAGCTTGCAGCGAATAGCATATCAGCCCGGCCAACTAAGAAAACATATAGTTGATCACACTAATCTTGTACAAAGCCTGCACTTAAATGTCAATCCAAAAAATCAATATCCACTCCGTAACTGACCAGGTATAACAATTACTTGGGGGAAAAATAAGGCATCAATTTTGGCCAATTTTTAGAATTTGAAAGAAAAGTGGTCTGTGTGGATATGTAAACCTCTGGCAGGATCTTAAAAATGCCATAATATCTAAAGGGAAGCAACTACTAGAACATACGAAGTAAGGGATAAAGGACACCCTTCTCCTATTTCTCTTGTGGGATTAAAGCTTTCTTGAATTCTATCATTAATTGACACAGGCATGTTCTAGAATTAAAGTAATTCATTTTTTTTATCAAACCCCTATTTTCTCATAACTAATTTCAAATAATACCAGTCAACCCTATTATCAGCTTTTGCCGTATCTAGCTTTATCGCGGAGTCTTTTATTCCTAACTGTTTCTTCATGAAATAATGCAACACCTCATGAGTTGCGAGAAATATTATCTGCAATTTTTCTTCCCCTTGTAAAAGGGCACCAAGATTGGCTAATAACATGGGCCTTATATAGGAGAGTCTGTTAGCTAGTGTTTAAACAATTAGCTTATATATCCCTGAGCACAAGCCGTTTAATCTGAATTTGAGAAGACTTTGTTGGGTTATTTAACTAGGGATGAGAGTAATCTGAGTTAAATTAATAGCTTTTCAAAATATGGCCACAATCGAAAAGAACTCTGAATACATTTAACGATTTCTTGCCTTAGAATAGCCCAATACCGCTATAAATGGATATTATAACCAACCACATGGAAAAACAACAAAATGAAAAGCATCAAGAAAATGAAAAAGCTATTGTTTTGTAAATGATAATATATTTGTCTCATTACAGCTTAAAAAATGTGGACATCTCATACAACCTTAGAAAAATGAAACTGTTTTGTCAAAGGGTGTTCAGGAGCTTGGAGCTTTCTGATGACTGAAGTTGAGAAAAAAGACAGCTATGCACAAGGATGACATGCTGATAACTGTGCAGTGACATTTTACTACTCCTCCCCCCCCCCCCCCACCCAAAAAAAAAAAAAAAAAAGAAACAACACTTCGGCCGAAAAAGGAGAAAGAAATGTAGTTACGACTTCTGTAAGGCTCGTACAAATTGCAACTTGCAAAAGCCACATGAAACAGGATTCAAGAAAACCCAGCTTTGGTGGCTCAAAAAGGCTCACTTCTGAAATAGTTTTGCTATTTTTGTGATAATGAACCGAAATTGTAACTTGGTGCTGATATGTTTGAGTTTGACAAAAAAAGGAAAAAACCGTTTTAAAGATTCTTCTTTACTCAGTAAGTCCGCTCAAATTATGGCTAGCAAATAGGTGCAAAATTTAGAAAGACTTTGGAAAAAAATAATTAGAGGCAATAACAAGCTCACAAATCTATCATGGCAAGCATGAGACCTTTGAACAAAAAAACGGAGCACAAAACCATAGCAGTGCAATAGTAGTTTCTGGCATGAAACCGAATAAGTTTCATTATTAGTTAAGAAATTCCTCCCGACACACCCCCCCCCCCCAAAAAAAAAAAATGAAAGAAAGGATCAGAGAACAACGATTACATATAGAATACACTGCCTACATGGACAATCTAGCTTAAAAAGTGCAAGTAAATAAGTAAATGCCAGATAAAGCTTACAAATCCAAATGCAGTCCAAGGTTTTGAAGGAAAGCACAATATGAATATCATGAGTGAGCTTCATGGAAATCATTGATACTATCTTTCCTGGATTGAGAGCATCTCTCAATGTCATCCCTTGACATAAAGACCCCTTCATCTTCCTCAAATTTTGAGCGATCATGTTTGCTAGTGGTAGATGTGCCCGAATTGGCAGCTAGTATTGAAGGAGCAGTAAGGTCTAAACTGTTGTGACAGGTACAAAAGCCAATTTTATTGAACACTCCAAGTTGATAGTTCTTCCAATCATCTTCCGAGCACAAGCTGAAAATTTTTTTCCTTTTCAAGGAAGGCCTAGTTGCACGCTTAACATGACTTATGTGGTAGTCATATTCCTTGAACTCTCTTGGGTTGCTGCTAAAATTGTGAGGGAAGTTGCTGTTGAATTAAGGAATTGGGTCCATCACAATTCATTTTGGTGAATTTGGTGTTGAATTTGATCAGTGAAACATAAGTTAACCACTTTCATGATCTTATAATAAATTGATGCTAATGTTCTGATAGTTACTTCCCCTGAGATATCATGCCATTTGTAATTAGCATATTCAAGATGCTGCCAGAGATTTACTCTTTCATACAAACTATCTTTCTTTCAAATTCTAAATTTTGTTTAGCATTATAGAAAAATGTTGTTGGTTAACATTACACTTAGCAACAAGTTTTTTCATACTTCTTTGCCTACTCAAGAGTGTACTGTATGTACCCAAAAAATGAACAGCAACATTCAGTGCAACCCAGTTAACTACCTTCATATGATGGCAAAGCACCCAAAGCAGTCAAAGTGAGATGGCAATACTAGTTTTGGAACATCAATGGCTATCTCCTTAGGCCAATGACTGAGTTAATAGATGTATATCATTGATTCAATTTTAGATGCAAAATAAAGCTTCCAATGAACAGCTTATCAACCTGGCTAGCAAAGAAAATCATACAGTTGAACATGCTAATCTTGTATAGAGCCTACAATTATTTGACAATCCAAAATCAATACCCATTCTAGAACTAACTGCGCATAACAATTACTTGAGGAAAAAAATAAGACCGCAATTTCGACCGAGATTTAGAATTTGAAAGAAAGATGGTCTGCATAGAGTGGTAAAGCTCTGGCAAGGTATTGAAAGTGCTATTCACAAATGCAATAATATCAAAGGGGAAGCAACTAACAAGATAGACTATATCCAGTAAAGCCCATAGCATCAATTAATTTATTACAAGATCATGAAACTGATGAGCTTACCTTTCACTAATCAAATTCAACAGCAAATTCAGCAAAATGGATTGGGACGGGTTCAATTCCTTAAGAATAGATATAAGGGAACATATGGATGTTGCACATTGAACTCAAAAACCAAAGTGGTCAATATCAATTGCTCAGCTTCAATCAGCCATTCTCTCTTTAACCAAAAGCAATCTTCTAAAGGTATCCTGCGCTAGCAAAGCATTATAATTAATGGGCCTAGTTCACAACCATGGGAATTTTCATACCAATTGCATTTCCTTGAAACATGATCTATAATATAATCCAGGGATAACCAAGAATTCACTTAATTTAACAGGCCTAAATCTTGAAGAATAAGTGATAAGAATTTTTTTTTTTTTTTTTGTACCAAACAGTAAAAGGAATCTTTAAATTGGCGAAGAGAATAATTTATTTTCATTATTGACAAAATTAGTTTACTATAGACATATATATGGTCGAGCAAAATTAGAAGTTGAGGGCCCCCGTGTACCATATCTTTCAAATATAAACTGCAATTTGTTTGTTCCTCACAACTGTTTTCACCCGTTTTTACTGTGCACGTTGTTTTACCTTGGGGCAGGTAGAATGTAAAAATATACTCACAACTGGGATTTAAAAATAAATTTTTACATAAATTCATTTTTTATATTTTTCTTTACAATTTCTTACATTTTTATATGAAGAGCTCATATATAATATTCGAAACTTTTCTTTTCAAAATCAAATTCTGGCCCCAAGGTTTTTGAATTGTAGTTTAACTATTTTCAACCTAAATCAAATACTTTTAAAATTATATTTTAGCCTCCAAACTACTTGATCTTTAAGTCAAAATAATTTCACCTTTTTACGCTTTAAAACAAATTAATTTTAAAGACATATTTTGCCCCAAACTATTTCTATATCAAATTATTTTTAATATAATTCTTTTACACTTTTAATTAAGATGGTTTTTAAACTATTTTCTAGCCCCGAATATTCCAACTTTAAATTAATAGAGTGTTAAAAATCTATACATTAATAACCCGGAGATATTTTAAATCAAATAAAATTTGAGTCTTTTACACTTTAAATGAAAAGAATTTTGAAACTAACTTTGACGGCTAAAATATTTTGACTTTAAATCAAATTAGTTTTGACTCTTTTATACATCAAATCAAAATAGTTTTAAAACTATAGTTTTAAGTCAAATTAAGAAAGTTGTTAATGGGTTGAATTTTAATTCAAATATTAACTAAAGTTTATTAGAATTTTAAGATTTAAACGCAATTATATAAATATCTATAAATACATATATTCATAATTTGTCCAATGTGTAATTACTTCTTTTCTTTATTTTCTCCCGCGTTGCTCTCTTATAATTTGGAAAAACAATAAATGTGTTTTAAATTTTTAAGATTATATGAATGACAACATTTGTAATGGCTTTTAAATGACATGGAAACTAACCTTATTGTGCCATTTTATGTACTTGTTTTTTTGCCTGTAACATCCTATATGCCATATTTGTGTGTGACATGAGACTTCTGAAAGGTTCCTCCACTTACACAACCCAGGTTTAATTTCATGAGTTACATCCACACGATTCACTTCTTCCTCATATATAACTAATCATGTTTATAATGCTAGTCCTGAAGAGTGTTTTGCATATTATGAAGTGGGTTTTTTGACTTGTTACAATCAAACACGGCCTTGAGCTTGATCCAAGAGAACAGGCTGAAGCAGATGGGGGCAACGGTGATGAATGCGTTGTTCTACTTGGACAGATTGAGGAAGAATGAAGAAAGAGAGAGTTTAGCGAGGAAAGTGATAGGAAGATGATAGCAAAACAAGTATTAGAGCTGATATTATTCATCACATGATGAGTCAGATCTTTTCTAAGGTCCTGGAAAGAAAGCTTCACACCATTATGAATGAGGTTGGCCCTTGACCTCATCTCTTGTGTCTTTTTTTTTTTTTTTTTTTCCCAGTGAGATTCCTTGCGCTTTTGTTGTCAACTTAGACTAATGTTTTAAGCCCCAAACCACTGATCAAACTAGTAAGATTATTAAGTCACAGTTTAACTGATATAACTGGTTTGACAATTAGTCAAACCCATTGATATAAAAAATATTTAAAAAATAAATTAAAATTTTAAGAAGTTGATCATAGCTATATAGTATATTTTTGTTTAAATTTTGTATAATAGTCAAAGTCATAGGTGACATTGCAACATTAATACATTTTTTATTGCTATCTATTTATTTTAAAATTATAATTATATATATAATTAAAGTTTTAAGAAATAATCCTTTTTTCAGAATCTAATTTTTACTATTTTTATATTATTTTCAATTTTTATTTTTTAATATTTAAATAAAACATATTGTAATATATTTTTTTAAAAAAAATTACTTACTTGTACATAATTTTAACGTGATTAAATAAAATAAAAGCAAATTTTCTAAAACATGGTGGTGGACTCTTCAAATTTCGAAGTTTAAATTTGAAGTTTGAACCCAACGTTATCACGAAGAGAGAGAGATAGAGAGAGGGAGGGTGGGGGTTGAGCTCACGGTTTGCTTTGAAACGGTTTTAAAAATTCGGTAAAAATTAGTTGACTTTTAGTTTTTGACCGGTTTAATTTCATTTTTTATTTTAGAGTATTATCTGAATTGTTTATTAGGCTAAATCATGGTTAAATCGATCGAACTGATGGTCCAACTTAGGTTTTAAAACATTAAACTTGATCTATTGTCACATGGAGCTTGAGTCCTCTTGGTCTTTCCAAAGTTTTTATCTACCTTCTTGCTACTTCTATATTTGTTGTTTTGTGATTTTTCAATTTGTAATTAATAGTTGTTTGTAGTCATCAATTTTCTTTACAAATTCAAAAGTGGCTTTGTGATTTTTCAATTTGAAATTAATAGTTGTTTGTAGCCATTAGTTTTCTTTACAAATTCAAAAGTAGCTAAGAAGTAGCTAAGAAGGTAGGTAACAACTTTGGAAAAGGCCAAGAGGACAAGTTCCATAAGACAATAAGACTAGTTGACAACAAAAGCTCAAACAATCCAGGGAAAGGAAAAAAAAATGCCACAAGAGAGATGAGGTCACGGGCCGACTCATTCATAATGGCATGAAGCTTTCTTTCTAAGACATCAGAGCAAATCCGACTCATCATGTGATAGAATGATATCAACTCTAATACCTGTTCTGCCATCATCTTTCCTATCACTTTCCTCGCTAAACTCTGTCTTTCTACATTCTTCCTCAATCTGTCCAAACAGAATGACACATTCCTCACTGTTGCTCGCATCTACTTCAGTCTGTTCTCTTCAATCAAGCTCAAGGCCGTGTTTGACTACAACAAGTCAAGAAACCCACTTTAGAATTTGCAAAACCCTCCAACACAAGCATTACAAACATGATTAGTTATATATAAGAAGAAAGTGAATGGTGTGGATGTAACTCATGAAATTAAGGCTAGGTGGTGTAAGTGAAAGAACATTTTGGAAGTCTCATGTCACACACAAATATGGTATGTATAGGACTATGCAATCAAAAAGCAAATACATTCGTAGAATAGCACAATAAGGTTAGATTCATCATCATTTAGAAGTCATTATAAAAATAGAAGTTTTTTATATCATGGACATAAGTGATAATGTACACCCAAATTCATTTGAGCTAATCATCAAAACATCCAAAAAATATGAAGGAAATTCTTAAAAACATGAAATCACTTGACTAAGTAGCTTTGAATAGGATACCAATTCAACGGCTATTGTTGATGGAAGGGATGGCAATTGTTCATCAGTGCCTCCAACTTCCTCTATGATATAGAGTAATTTTAAGTACATTAGATAGGACCAATGGATCAAGCTTAAAATTTAACATCAGCAAATTAAAATCAGTCAGATTTCCATAACACTATCAGATGTACAGATGGAATCTCGAATAAGAAGCTCAACATATGGAATCTTGGATAAGAAGCTCAACAGCTGCAAATTTCAAGAAACCTTCTGTGTAAACTAGCCACAAACTAACAAAAAGTAAATAGGTTATTATGCTCTACAAGATTCTAGCAATGACAATTGATCTCCATGTCATTACATGATAACAAAATTTCACTATTTATGAAATCAAATTTCATAATTCAGTAAGGGATAGAGCTCTATTCAGTGTTCAAGACACAAGTAATGGCCCTTGCCTCACCATTATAAGTGGGGGTCGTTATGCCATTGAACTACTTTGATACTAGTTTAAAGATTTAGAGCAGACTTAGATAACTTCTCTCTCTGCAAAAACTCAAGAACACAATGAATCCATGGCTATTGAGAAGGTAAGTTATGCTTCCAATAATTTCGTATGTATAAATGCTAAAATTTTTAAAGATTTTCTTGCATTAGAATCTTGTAAATTTTCGCTTTCTCGCCACTAGTTCTTTTTCCAAAGTTTGGAATATATCCAAGCTAAGCATTATGTAATACTTACAATTAAGCAACATATTTTTGTAGAAATAGAAAATACAGTTGTATAAAAACCTGTGCAAATTAAATCTCAGAGTTAAATCGGCCTAGAAACAATTTTGACTAGAATTTGGGCGAGAAGCACCAAGCCAAGGTAGTAGTGCCAAACCAAGGCGACGCTTGCCAGCTCCAGCTACAAGCTACTAAGATGAGCTGGCCCCCACGAAAAATTAATTTAATATCATGTGGGCCGATGGGCCATGTATAAGATGTTAAACTAATAAGAACAGGTAGTTAGGTGATACGCCAACCCAACTGCCTTCTTTTGGTGAAATCTGTGACCCTTTAATTCTAAGCCCAACCACGTATTAGATGTTAAATTGAAAAATTAATTTGTTTGCTTTTTTGCTTTTAGCTCGAGAAGAAACTTCATGTACATAAAAGACTGAACTTAAGAAAGTTAATTATCAAAGTAAAATATTGGCATGTGGTCATTAATAGAATTGGTTTCACGATATGCACCAAAGGTCTATTATAAAAATTGTTTCCTAAATAATTATCAGACATTTTTGTTTTCTGAAAATAGAAAACACTTTAAAGGAAAAATAAAACAAAAGACTTCTATAAAGCGAGCAAGCACATACTTGCATATAGGAAGAAATTATATATATTATTGAGATATATAGCTTGACTTTAATAAATGTAAAATGGGTTATGAGTGTAAATCTGTTTTAAATCTTCCACTAATATCAAGCCAAACTAGAATGGGTTGACTAACCCATTAAGAGAGAGGTAATCCTTGATAAGTCACTTAAAACAATCACTTCAGTAGCGAACAAGCACACAAGCGCCTGTTTGCAGAAATTACTGTTTCTTAAGAAGTATTGAAAAAATGTAGTAGCTAAAAAAAGTTTTAAAGATAAAAAAAGATAGAGACGCTCACAAATTTTGCTGAAAAATAACATAAGCTAATAAAAAGATGTTTGGTTAGAGTTTTTGTTTAAGAAGAGTAAGATGGGAATTTAATATTATATTGGTAGTATGTTTGTCCAACGATATTTGAAAATATTTATATATATAGCATTAATTACAAGAATTAAGTTTTTAGATGTTTCTGTTTCTAATTTTTTTGCTGAAATTTAGATAAAAATAATCCAAAAATAGATAATTCAGATAGACAAGAATGCTAGTTTTAGCTAGAAGTTGAAAACTAATGAAAAATAACTCGCATAAATGAGTGCTAAGTACTAAATAATTTCTACTTCCTAACTACATTACATGGAGTGGAAGCTAAAAATTGGTGAAATGCATCCAAATATTTACATATGTAGGCGCCAATATGTATTACTTCCCACTACCTTCTGATTCTACTGGGTGTCATACTATGAAAAGAATTTGAAGTGAACTACTTAATTTTTCTAAGGATTTTGTAACTCTTGATTTTTCTTATCTGTAAATCCAGTCTTATTAACTGAAATTTATGGAATTAATTCAGCTTCTTCTTTAATAAATACCATTTTTTTTTTCAAATCAGATTTCCTGCATTTCAACAAAGAATCAATTAAGTAAATTACAAACTCAAATTCTGAATTGTTGGGCTTCCGAGAATGAAAATAAAATCTACCTTCCATAGGAATCTATGGATCAGACCAAATTCTTGTTTGACAACCATTACCAATTCATCTAAACCAACTTCACTTTAGAATTTCTTTTCCATGGATAACACTCTTCCTTCACCAAGATGCAATAACTGAGCAAGAATTCTGAGCTAAAGAATTCAGTTGATTGATAAAATTAAAGCTTGCCTCAATTTTGCAAGAAGTTTGGGATTACGGGGCAGGATGTTAAAAGGATGTAAAGTTGATGATGATACTCAAGAATGTCAAATGGGGATTGGCCGAGGGCTTCCATGCTAAAATCAGTTAAAAACTGTGAAACACCTTAAGCATGGGGAGTATCTTGAAAGAAACCATAATTCAAGATGGGAAGAGTGTTACGCAATGAATATAAAGGGCTATAAGAGAATTAATTGGAGAAATAATTTTTAGTTGATTCAGTTATTCAGTTATACATATAAAAAGTCAAATGGATATTCAGTTATTCAGTTATTGGATATGCTCTAGCCCATGGGAAGGTGTTGCAATCGATGACCAGCCGGCAAACCGGCAAACGAGCCAGCCTCAATGTCAGTAGTGGGCCTTTTCAACGTGGTAGTGCCTGGTTAATCAATGGAACTTCAAACGCAACTTCCAACTAGGCCCAACTGCCAAGCTGCTTTATGCGGCTTTCCTTTTCACTTTTCCCCTTCGCGAGGGGAACTGGGTCTGTAATTTTTTTTTTTTTCCTGCATTTGGCAATATATTTATTTTATAAAAGATAAAAAATAAAAAAACCTGTTAAATAAAATAATTTCAACCAAATTAAGCAACAATAACGGATAAAGACTAAAAAGAACTCATTCATAAAAATAAAAGTCGTGTTACAACAAATTCCTAAACTAATAAGAATATCAATATAAATATTTAATTATTATAGAGTGTGAGAGATAGTAACAAATTAGTAGTACTAAAACCATTCAACAATATTAGTAATTATTACACCGTATAAATGCGTTTCTGAAATTATATGAAAGGTAAATAATGTAACAGTGTCTAAAAAGTCAAATTGATATTCAACTTGACTGAATTTTGAATAACTGAATCAACTAAAAGAATATGTATAATTAATTTTACATTTTTCAAGAAATTATCTAAATTCAGTTATACATATAAAAAGTTAAATTGATATTCAACTTGACTGAATTTTGAATAACTAAATCAACTAAAAAAATATATTTAACTGATTTTGCATTTTTTTGAAAATTATTTGGCAGAAGAAAGAAACCAAGTCCAAAAGGCTCTAATTTTAACGATGAGAATATTGAGGGAGAGGAAACACCTCTTAGATTTTTTTTAAATTAATTTAAATACTAATTAGGTTATTAGATTTAATTAAAATTGTAATATAATTTTTTTTAACTATTTGGGTGAAGAGCTTTATTTTTTATTTTAAATTTTTTAGTCAACTACTTTTTTCATTTAACATTCGTCTAACAATTTTACTTCTATTATAATAATGTTTGGACAATTTTACCCCTTATTTTATTTTATAATAATAATCACATGCTTTCTCATATAATTTGGACGAAATTAAATTTGTAATATTAATTATTTGAAATTACTTGAGCAAAGAGTTTTTTTCTAAAAAACTTTAATCAATGAATTTTTTTAGTTTTTCTTATTTTTGTTGGTATATAAGCCAATCTAAGCCCTCCATCATCTCGTTTTGCCTCTCCCTAACTTTAATCTTTCGAGAACTAAACCCATCGTCCACAAACTCTTATAGCAGAAATTGACATAAAAGTCAATGTCACTCACTTTCACTGATTTTGCTTTATGTTGAAATCTCCACATTTGAACTTACTTCTTATAAAAAAAATATTGATATCTCATAAAATTTAATCAATATTAAAAATATAAAAGATCTTAATTTTTACAGATCCTCTTTTACCTGATTTTTAATATTTAAAAATAATTAATTATTTATTTATTTCTTATAATATTTTCTATCAATATTCATAACCAATACAAGTGTATGAATTTTTTATATTTATTTTTTATTTAAATAAATTTTTCTCTAATAATGTAATCATAATTTAACTATTAATAGTTTATAATTAAATATACAAATATTTACTAAAGTAAAATGTTCAAGTATTGTGCATCGTTGAGAGAGATGGATTTGGATTTACAGTGAGGGCACTTACCTCAAGTAAAATTTTATTTATAATTATGGTTCAAATGCAACTAAAATTACATAAAAATAATTTATTGTGATTAAATTTTATGAAAATTAATTGCACTCAGAATAAGATTTTGATATAAATTTATCCTTATTAAATCTCAAAAATTCATTCCTATTTCATCTAAAATAGCCTTTCAGGCCTCCACCGCATCAAGGTTTAAAAAATCGAACCATTCATCGAATCGAAAAAATTACTGGTTCACGGATCACCGGTCAACTGTCAACTAAACCGTAATTAGATTGGTGATATCATAATTATATAATTTATATATAAATATATATTATAAAAATATTAAAAAATAAAAAATTGAAAACTAGTGGGTGACGTGATTTCCTGCCAATTTTAGTCTACAGACTCTGCATTGCGTCTGTTTCCTTCCTTTTCCCCGAGCTTCTTGCATAAAGAGAATTGAGTAGTGACATCATCCAACCTTGAACCATGGGCTAAAGCATTACCCATTGTTCTGCTTTTTCATCTACTAAGTTAATTAACCTTCTTACTTAACTTGTTAGCTTGCCTGGGCTTTCACGAGGAGTCATTGGGCGTAGGAGGAAGAAAGCTACTTCGCACCGTCCAGCAGGCAAGATTTTTGCCGCAACTTACGTTCTCTCCCTCCACCTCACCTCGCCACGACACTCTAGCAACGGCACCACCGCCCAATGCCTTTACTTCGCCGAGTTCTTCCGGCGATTTGAAGCCCTGTCGCCTCTCTCCACATCCGCATTGGCCTATCCAAGGGCGACACCGCCTTCGTTCTCTCTCCCAACTCCAAGCTCGTTCCGATCATCCACTTCTCTCTGCTCACGATCGGCGTAATCGTCAAGCAAGACTCGAGTTAGAGGCGCTGGGTTGAAGACCAGTTCACCAAAACTGTAACCGATTCGCCGGTTCAAGCAGTCTAACCGCCGGTTCAAGCTGTTTTGACAAATTAGAACGGTTTTTTCTTCCTAGCCGATTTTTTATGAAAATCGGACTGGAAAGTGATCCGGCCGACGGTCCAACTGGTCCGACGGTCCGGTCCGATCCGGTCCGATTTTTTAAACCATGCACCGCATGTTTTGTATTCAAACATAATAATTAACAAACATTAAAATATGTTTATAAAAACATTAAAACATTAAAATATGTTATGGCATTAATATCACGTGACATGATCTAAGATTGCCTAAAATTGAAATTAACGTCGCTTGCCTAAAGTTAGGGTGGTCGGTGCCTTTGTTGTTAATATATAGTTTGATGTAAGAAACATATGAGCCATTGACTCGCGCTCGTAATGGATCAACTATCAAAATAATATCTAATTAGCTTTAAATCACTATAATTATTTTCTTATAAACTCGTAATAGGCTCATTATAATCTAAGAGAAGAATTTAGGTACTTTTAGATGATGACTAGTCACTGAATACATTTTAATGCCGGAATGGTTCATGAGAAGTTCAAGTGTACTTGCTCTAATAATATACATACAGGAAAGGTCCACTAGTGCTTTGAATTGTACTATTAATTTAAAAACACTTTTTTTAACTTATGGGCTTTTTTATCAAGATAACTCTTGATTTAAAAATTGTAAAGAATCTCTTCCTTTCAACTAGTTGAAAGTCTCTCTGTTAATACAGGTCTCCCAAACTTCTATTTATAGAGAAATATTTGTACTTATCTTATCATAAAATAGGAGAAAATATCTATATTATTTAATTAAAAAAATTAAATAATATCTATCTAAATAATTCAAATTAATTATCTTTAATAATTTCATAACTAATTAAAATATTTATATGATAAGATTAAATAATTAATTAATTAAAATATTTAATTAATATAATTATTTTATTATCTATAATCTATTAATTGAATGAAAAATCATTTAATTAATCAATTTTAATTAATTAATAAAAATAATTAATTCAAATAAATTCTCATAAATGATATGAACTTATTCGCCTTGTGTGAATCCCTTATGTTCGTCAATTAATTAATAGTGGCTATGCAACAAATTATGATTTAATATATGAATAATTTATTATAATTAATTACTCTGATCAACTAGACACTTTTTAATTAAGTACTCTTGAATTAATCTATATTAAAATATGAGTATCAACACTTTACATGATACGTCTAACAATAAGCTTGTAAAGACCTAGAAATAGATAAAGATAAAATTGTAAACCTTTTTTGTTTGCTCGTACTATGCAAATACAATCATTTCATTAACTAATATCCTAATTGTAATACACGATTTAGATAATATGTCGGTATCTCGATAATCTCAATAATAATACTTCTATTTTAGACATTTGTTCAATAACCAATATAAGAAACTCATTTCAATATAACTATCTGTAAATAGTATAGGAGATTTACATGTTCTGTTTGATTGGTAATGGATTCTATATCGGTACTCGTAAGCCTCTATATATAAATAATTCATGTCTAACATAAAACCCTTAATATAATCAATTTGTGATCGGGAAAAAATATTAAAGCACAAGTACCCGCAACAGAACTTTAAGACAAAGGATTACTTAATATATTATCACAAACATGGAAAATTTTAATTGCCGACAAGCATTCAACAGAGAATTCTCTAAGGGGGATCATTTAGTAAATTTATTCTCTAACAAGCACCAACATGTATGCATTAGTGTCACTTACATCGATCGCCTATAAAACGAGACACCTTCTTTATGTGCATGCTATATACATGTAAAGTGTAATATGAATATAGTCAGTACCCTATCTTGACTTATTCTAACGATTTGGAATATGTAGGATTAAAACCACAGATACTTATTTCATGATCACCATCTATATGCACAACAAAGTCCCATAGTTATGTATAGTTTAAGAATTTCAACCAAATGCAAAATTCACACATTCAATAAAGATGGCCAATAATTGAAATAATTACATATATATTAAATTAAAAAATCAAGAATATTTAATTATATTAATCAAATTGACTAACAAAGCACTAATCTATCAATGAGAAAGGACATGTATCTAGATTAAACAGGTAATTTACTCGAAACAAATTTTAACAAAACATTTATAATTTTTTACAGCCATGGAGGCTAAGTGGCCATTGTAGCTGCTTTCAATAAACCTTTTACCTTGTTCCCCCTTTTTTATTAACGAAGGGGAACAAAAGGCTTAAGCACATATATATATATGACCGGTCAAAAAGCTGCGTTTGCTATAAAGGCTTTAAATGATTGATTAATTTTTTTTATTTGATTTGTAGTAGCACCATTTGGAAAAATAGACTCTGTAACAGAGGATTTGAATTTGTTTTTAATTTTGAAACAATTTCAATAATAAAAGCAAATAAAATTTTTTAAGTTTCAATAAATTTAAATTATTAATTAATTTTGACAAAATTAATTTTGTGTAAAGGATTTTAAGATTTTAAAATTTTCAATCATTGAAAATACTTTTTGACATCAAAATTTTAAATTGATCCATCTCTATGAATCAAGAGATTTCTCAAATTCAAAATTGCATAAATTGAGCTCTAATATTATTGTTGGGTTTTGCATCAAAATAGAGAATTTTAAGGCAATAAAAATTTAAAAATTTT
>CAJVSB020000744.1:0-24688 GCA_911865555.2 Thlaspi arvense
TTTTCAGTTAACTAACTTAATATAATTTATGATCTCCTTTCTAAGTTCCGTTGGATTTTGGTCATTGTCTTGATCAGTTTTCCTGTTCTCCATTTCTAAAAACAGAGGAACAGATATTAAGATCTCAAAAACTCTATTATTGTTATTTTATTTTTTTATTTTTTAAGTGAAAATGATCTATAAAAATTATAAAAACAATTTTTTGTTACTTTATAGAAGTGGGTTAATTTTCAAAAATAGTTTTCAAAAAGATCTACCAAAACTTCTCAAATTAGACACAATGTTTTAAAACTAAAATTAGACTCTCTGATCCCACTAATTCAACTATGACCAAACTTGAAAATAATAATTTAGATAATTCTCGGTAATACTTCTTATGATAAAATTGTTTAGTTTTGACTAGTTTAAAAATAATTTATTTATTAATTTATTTAAAAATTATATTTTTAACTTGTTTAACTTAAATTATGTCATATTTATTATGAAATACGAAATATTTTTATTTTATAATAAAATAATATATTTATTAATTTATTTTTTAAAAAAATTTATTATTAACTAATTTTATCAACGCTCAAACTGATTGAGCCGTGACTTAACGATCTTTTTAGTTTCATTACTCCTACTGATGTTAAGACATGAGATAGACTAAATTTGTTAATAATTAGAAAATAGGTGATTATCTCTTTGATATGATAGAATTCCTTCCGTTATCCCTGTCCTTTCCAGAGTTGTTTTCAATTAGAGATAATAATCCAATTTCTTATTGAGGATGGAATTTGGCCACATCCATGAGTCGAGATTCCATATTCTTTTGCAAATATACTAGTCTCCTTGTTTGCTCCATTGCAAAAATAATTAATAAATATTTTTAACTAGAACTTAGCCATAAAAAGATGTTAAAAAAATTTCTATTTTTTTATTTTTTTGGGAACTGAGCAACGAATATTATTGTTAATTATTTAATTTTATTTTTAAGATTTCAATGATATATATATACATATATATATATATATGGCATGACTTTTTGTGACCGGAAGGATTAGATGTGCGAGGATTCACAGAACATTGCCCCATACAACAGTATATTTTAAGGAAGTTGCCGCGTAGGAGGAGGAAATATATTAAGATAAAATCAGAAAGTTAATAACAACTTGCCCAAGCTCAACATAAGAGAGATACATTGAACCTGGCCACAAGCCGTCATTCTTACGTAATGGGAGGAGTGTTCAACTCCGGTATTTTGTTCCTACTTATTCTGAAAGAAAGAGGATAAAAGTCGTAAGATCTTGGTCTTTATTCTTACTTTTTGAACCCATTTTTAATTTAAGGCAGCGCATTTGAACCGCCAGGGAAAGGGGAGGCCAAATTGCGAAGTACTTTTACCAGTCTTTTAGAGTCCATCCAATCTTAGCGAATACAGCTCATCCATTATAATGTGTATAATTTGCTTATAAAGTACCGTAAACAAATCCACCCTTGGAACAATCTGACGTGGTACGCCGTCTAGATATCATCCCTGCTCTACAAGATACAACCTATCTCTCTATCCAACACTAGAACTCCTGCAGAACTTGGGAGGCAATGGAGGGTACAGTCAGGTGCTCCGCGAACTATGTTCCCCTCTCCCCGATTAGCTTCCTGCAGAGATCGGCGCTGGTGTACGGAGAAAGAATCTCCGTTGTCTACGGTGATGTCAAGTTCACCTGGAGAGAGACTCTGAACAGGTGCACCAGACTCGCCTCCGCTCTCACCCACCTGGGAGTTTCTCGCGGTGATGTTGTGAGTCTTTTAATTCTTTGCTTCTGGGTTTCGTTTAATGTGCAGCATTTTGATGATTCGCTTCTTTATGTCGCCTTTTTTTCTTTAGATTTGGTTTTAATCCTAGATGCTCTGTTTATATTGGTTCATTATAATCCGATATGGAGAGAAAATGAATGTTTGTGTAACTGAAAGGTCAAATAAAGTTGTCTATACGACAGTTCATCAATCTTCAGAAGTGGAGTCATGGCCCCGGTTTGTATCAATAACTTCATTGGTTTTTCTTTATTTATTTGATCCCTATGAGGGGAGAGACTGAGCCAATATTGGATTTATATTTTGGAGAAAAATGGGTCGTATTGGAAGTTATTTTGTTCTGTATTCTATTGTTGGGTGCAAGGGTTTATTAATTTAGGGACTGACAATTCTTGGTTTGCTTATAGAGATAAGACAAAGGGAATTGAAATGAAGAAAATCAATAATACTATTTAGGATAATTTTGCCAGTTTCCCTCGGGGGATTGTCTCAAAATCATTCACTCTCTAATCTATTGTTTAGGAATAGTGGCCTAAAGAGACATGCTCCATTAGCCACAAATGACCGCATCATCTCTATTCTCTCTTAATCCTAATATATATCTTATTCCTCCTAATTCATTCACCAATTATCAGAATCCTTTTCTTTCAATCAAACATGCCCTATGGTTGTGTAAAGGACACTATTTTGTGGCCCAGAGTTCTCGGACCTTGACAAGTAAGAAAGGAAACTATTTTGGGATCCAGATTATTCGGACCTCAACAAGTAAGCTTTCCAGTAACTCTTCTTGTTCCCTATTCAGCTGCTTCTTCATTTCCAAGTGGGATCGCCCTCGGTCGTCCTGTTCCACTGCTGTTTTGGTTGGAATAAACTCCACGCATTAGAATTTTTTTCCTTTTTTTTTTTTTTTGTTTTGACAGAGTAAGAAGGCTCCACTTTTAACTATTTTTCTAAAAGCATGTCCCACCTTGTAACTTCTTACACTTGCATCCTGCGGAATTCGAATCAATCAAAATGAAACCCAATTTACCGTATGAATTGCCCAGTAAATGATCTTTTCTAGACGTAACAGATGCTACAGAAAGTTTTCTTGTAGGGACGGCGGTTTGATTTACCTGGTTCATCTGTTTTCTTTTCCATCTATTTCTGAGTCCATATTTTACTTGCGTTTACTTTCTTGTACTGTTTCACTCTTCTGTTTTGTTGCCCTGGGGTTCCTTCATGAATCCATATGCTAGCAGATCATGACACAGACCACATCAACTTCCCATATACTAGTCTTTGTAGTTACTAAAGCGGTCTAGATTTCTTGAGCAGGTTGCTTCTTTGGTCCCAAATATTCCGGCCATGTACGAGCTACACTTCGCAGTTCCCATGGCGGGTGGAGTTCTTTGTGCACTTAATATTCGCCATGATTCAAACCTAGTTTCTGTTTTGCTGAAGCATTCTGAGGCCAAAGTTTTCTTCGTGGATTACCAATTTTTCAATGTTGCCAAGGAAGCAATAGAAATTCTCTCCAAGACAAGCAAAAGACTTCCTCATCTTGTGTTAATAATGGAGCTTGATAAATCATCTCCCACCACAGCCGGCACAGTTCCATCGCAAGGACACATGGAATATGAAATGGTTTTGACAATGGGCAGACCTGATTTTGAGATCAAATGGCCACAAGATAATGGGATCCCATTTCACTCAATTACACCTCAGGCACAACATCAAGTCCGAAAGGCGTAGTTTATAGTCATAGAGGGGCATATCTCAATTCTCTTGCTACTGTAATTCTCAATGAAATGCAGTCCATGCCGGTCTACTTATGGACTCTTCCCATGTTTCACTGCAATGGATGGTGCCTGACGTGGGGCGTGGCGGCCCTGGGTGGCACAAATGTTTGCCTGAGAAATGTCACTGCAAACGGAATTTTTAATAATATTACTCAGCATAACGTGACTCACATTTCTGGTGCCCCCACTATTTTGAATATGATTGTGAATTGCCCGGTTAGTGATCGCAAGCCTCTCACCGGGAAAGTGTCAGTGCTGACTGGTGGTGCCCCTCCACCACCGCAAGTGCTCTTCAAGATGGAGGAGCTAGGGTTTGCCATCACTCACACGTATGGCCTGACAGAAGTCTATGGTCCCGCAACAGTTTGTGCCTGGAAACCAGAATGGAACTCTCTCCCACGTGAGGCGCAGGCCAAGATCAAGGCTCGACAAGGGCTGCACCACCTGGGCTTGCAAGAAGTAGATATAAAAGATCCTGTCACCTTGAAGAGTGTCCCGCCCGATGCAAAAACAATGGGTGAGGTTATGTTCAAAGGCAACACGGTAATGAACGGTACTTGAAAGATGCCAAAGCAACACAAGATGCTTTCAGAGGAGGGTGGTACAGAACAGGGGACTTGGCAGTGAAACACCCAGATGGGTACATAGAATTGAAAGATCGTGCAAAGGATATTATTATTTCAGGGGGAGAAAATATCAGTACGATAGAGGTGGAGTCTGTCCTTTTCAGTCATCCGGCAGTTCTTGAAGCGGCAGTTGTTGGAAGACCAGATGAATACTGGGGGGAGACACCTTGTGCATTTGTGAAATTGAAGGATGGGTATAGGGTGAGCACTGACGAGATTACTAGATACTGTCGGGATCACTTGCCCATTACATGGCTCCTCGGACCGTTGTTTTTGAAGATTTGCCAAAAACTTCGACAGGGAAAATACAGAAGTTTGCTCTGAGGGAGAAAGCCAAGGCTATGGGGAGCCTGACAAGGACCATCAGCAAATTGTGAAATGAATTCAATGGTTGGTAGTACTTTGAATATCTGATTTGAATAAGAATTCAGACGACTTGTTCTTGCTCAGAATCGTCCAATTTTCCCCAATATTGAGTAGTTCCTCAATAGCTTAAAATGAGAGATATTTCAGTGGTCGTAAATGTTCAATAAAAAGAACTTAATTTGGATTGTATAATTGCCATTCGTCAAGTTAATTATAGACTTCAGACAAGATTAAAAAACGCACGTTGTTCTCTTCATGTACTTTGGCTTCGTTGCTCTTTTTTGACTCTTGGAACTTTGACAAAGCGCGTCAAATGAAGAATGGATGAGAGTGGAATCGCCACCCGAAGTACGTGATTTTCTGTCTTCTCTTTTCTATTTCTATCTGAAGAGAACCGAAATATCAAGTATCTCAGTATTACAGAAACTCCAATCCACAAATAATAAACTCTATAGCACTTAAATTCTCAAGGAGCATATTTTCTACAAGGATATAACTACAAGAAATACTTCGGTTCCCCACCAGCTTCATACACACGTGACATAGCCTACATCCCACGTCTTATTGCAGACTCACGCAGAATGACGGACAAAATTTCAATAACCATCGGTACTATTCAAGCAAATCATTCTCTTCAATGCTCCCTTCCATCTTCAGTAGAACTGTCAATAGGTTAAATTTTAATCCAAATTCGATCCAAATCCGATCCGAATTTTAAGCTGTTTAACTGATTAAAATACCTAATGAATTAAATCCGATTATAAATATTCGTAATCCGAAATAAGTAGACTAGATATGGAATTAAGCAATCCGATCCATTAAAAATCTGAATCCGAATATTTTAATAATAATTTTATTTATTAATAATTATATATATTTTTATATAAAATGTAATATATATAACATTATAATTAATAATACATTAATTTGTATTTTTGTAACATTTTATTTAATAGAACAATATATATTTTTTCTAAACTATTTTATAATATTATTTTACTTTCCCTAATTTTAATTTTTCTAGTAGGTATTATATTTAATAATTAACTACTTTTGAAATTTCATGAAACACTTGAATAAATTGATTATAAAATTTTTTAAGTTCTAACTATAATATAATAAAACTTGATAATTTTATAAAGTATTAGAATTCTATCATTACTTTTGTAATATATTATATAACAAAAGTTTTTCTTAATCATTTATAAATAACAATTTATTTTTTTATTTTATTTATATTTTAATAAAAAAATAATTAAATGTAAATTTTACATGAATTTTTATCATCTATAAATAATAATTTATTTAATTTTATATATCTTTTATTTATTGATTATTTAATTTTAATTATTATTAATAGTTACTCGGATTGGATTTTTTATTCGGATTTCGAATTTTTATCGGATTCAGATTCGGTAATAACAAGTAGAAATCCTATAAGATTTCAGATATAATTTAAATATATACATTGATAATCAGATTCAAATTCAAATCAGTTTGATTTGATCCGAATCCGACCCGTTCACATACCTAACCTTCATCTAGGTCAAATAAGTTCAACAAATCCTCTCATGCAACTTGTAGGATTAAATTTAAAACTAGATAATAAATAAATAACAAAAACCCCGACTTCATCAACGGAAAACCAACAACATTGGAGTTTCCAAAAGCCTAGCTCGTGGGTTTTTGAAATCGAGGCTTAGGAAAGTCATGGATGACAGGGATAGTATCTATTGAGTCTTTCAATTTAAAGTTAGATTAAACTCCACACAGATAGTGCGGCCAATCTCAGTAATAATAAAGTAGAACATGGAGAACTCCTCAAAAATCATGACAAAGATTAGATTAGAAGTTTCTCCAAACCCATTAGCATAGTTAGCACGGGCCTAACCAAAGCTTGAAATGTTTATGAGAGTTTAAAATGACACGGTCTTTAGACTTTAAAAAAGTTTTAATAGAGATAGACTCTTAAAACCTTATCGACATTTTTTAGAATACATAATCAAATAACTTCTCTTCTCACTCTTTGCTACCCCAAATCACCACTTTTATCAATTAAATTGGATTGTTTGAATTGAACAAATTCCCAAAAAAGCAAATAGGTGTACTAATCACTTGACCAAATTTAACATGTTCCAAAACCTAAGAAGAAATGACAAAAACTCTTCCCCCAATAAACTGTAAAATATTCTCCAATCAAATTTATTGAGAGTCTATACGTCCCGAAGTTATGTAAACCATTAATCTTCTCCTTTGGGACCTTGGCCGCTTTGTGATTGTTTTAATTTTGATAGATTTACATTCAATTTTTCTTGAAACCATTTGTCCGTTTCCAATCGGTTTCGATTCTTGCATTCAATGATTGATAGCTAATTATTTTGTTCCGTGGCTTTCTCTCACATTCCAGGAATTTCCACGTCAAATCTTGCCTTCATCGCTGCCATTATTTGCTTGATTTTTATTTTTATTTTCTAGTGCCAGAGCACTGGTTGAAAGTGTTTGACATATAAAGACTGAATGAAATATAAATAGAATTGTTTGCTTAAATGGCACCACTAATCATGTCTGAAAGTTAACAAGAATATGTGATTACCCATTTTTGGTGAAAAATCTGAGGGCATAAATAGTGCTGCATAAGTATTATTTTAAATGGAAGAAAGAAAATAAGGGAAATCAACATAATAAGAAAAATCAGATTTTATTTTAATAATTTGCTCATTGTCTGTGATGATAAAAGATAACACTCCCAAACACTTAAAACTCATTTACCCAAAAAATAATCAAATTGTCGTCACAAACAAAGCAAATATGAGCATAAAAAATTGTTATTTCTTACTATACTTATTTCTGTTATTTCTTTTTTTCATTTAAATCAACATCTTTTAGTATTCATCCAACTAAACTAAATCAAACCAATTAAATCAACATTTTTAAATATCAAAATTCATAATTTAATATAATTTATAAAAAATTATAAATTATAAAATATAATTTAATTTAAAATTAACTTTCAAATCCAACCAAACTACAATAACACCCCTCTTTTAATGTATTCTTTTTGTCCACAGTGGTAGTACCGCTCGCTCTCATTTTTGAATTTCTTTCACCCTTTCCATACCCTCTATCGTGCTTCTTCCCCATGACTCAACAACTAGGACATCCAGCTGTACCACCAAACCATAAAGCCGTTCTTCTACCTCCGCATTGTACACTACTGTAAGACACACCATGATCAACAGACTACATAGGGTTTCATTAATTACGATCTTATGAATTTCTCAAGATTCAAAACAACCATAGTGCGTGTACCTCATTCTCCAATCTAGTGCTCACGCCAACTGTTCAAAAATACCCTTCAAAAAGCCTCAAATGATCAGAAATGGAGTTCCCTTTCTTACCCACTAAATTGCTGACTTATTTCAACAAAATAGTTTATTGGAACACACTCTTGACGAGTTCATTTTCAAACAGTATCATTCATTCCTTGAAAATTTAAGTTTAGGAAACTGACAAATAATTTGACATCTCTTAAATCTCATCTTTTCTCCTCCAATTTTAATTAATGTCAATTCAAACAAATCATTCTGCTCATGCTTCGCAATCATCCTTGAATGGACCAAATAATTTCAACCAATGTTCTACTCCCACTCCTCACAGTAAAACCGGACAATTAACCCAACATAACTAATAGAAATCTAGATAACAATGAAAATCAAACGATTAGAATTAAAACCAAATAATTGAGTCAACACAAACAATAGAAGAGCAAACAACGTAAACCAGACACATAGATCTCAGCAATAAAATACAAAGCAGATAGGAGTCGGATTTTCTTGATGTCCCCAATTCCCATATCTTCCCCATTCAACAAAGCAAGTAGACAGACGAGGAAGATTACAAGACTTTTACACGGTTGCAACGTATGCTTTGTTCTGTGATTAGTAGACTGCATAGTTGACTCTATCCCCTCCTTTTCTCCGTTCGTAGATTTTCCACTTCAAAATCTGGCGCCCTTCCCCTCTCTCGAGTTCATTTCTACTCTCGGGCTATCAACTCGTTCGAATCCGCTGATTTGGGTCCGATCAAGATATTCAGCATCCCAGATCTTGCTGCAAATTTGTGCAGAAAAACGTTCTCCAGTAAATAACTATTCCGTATAATTCATCAATGTCCAAGCTCATCAGTTTAACTCCATCCATGTCAATGATTGGTCTCGACTCGGAAGAAATCTGGTAACCCTACATTCTGATTCTCTACTTGCTCCAATATAATGCAAACACCATGCATACCACAAAAATCCTCTCTTCCAATTTTTTGATCTTCCTCCTCCTTTGTGCAATGACGAACCTTATAATGAATCGTAATATAAACCAATTGTTCTCAGATGACAGTCTCCAGCTAAGATCTCTCAATTTCAATACGTATTGAAGCTTGAGTAGTTAAAAATAAAATTGACAAAAAAAAAAAAAAGGCTGGCATGTTATATTTCCAGCTTTCGTTCCGTCCTGCTCTGATGCTTATAACAACGGTACCAATTTGAAGATTTTGACACCCCGTATAACAAAGACACCCAAGAATTGAGACCCAACTGACTTTGAAACTTCCGAAAAGTAGGAGTCATACTTTAAAATTCCAAGCCATCCAGCCAACAGTCAAATTTCTGAGTGAACCTCAAATAATCCAAAACCAACAAGATAACCTACCCAAACTCCAACCTCTACCCACCGACAACATGAGAGAAGTGCTGAAGCACAGGCAAAGGTGTTCATAATTTTTTAAAATCTTACCAAACCAAACTTCACTGTATCAAACCACACTGAAAGTTCAATTTTTTTAAAAAAAAAATTTATAAATTTTGACCTTAAATAATACCGTACAATTTTATTTTTTAATTTTATAAATTTTAAATTGACAAAAAATCATATCAAATCAAACATTATATATAAAATAATTAAAATTTAAAATACTAACTATAACTTAATAATCAATTAAAAAAATTAATAAATTATAAATTTTTATAAAAAAATATAAATATTTTAAATTAAAATGTAAAAAAATTTTAATAAATATCTTTTACACTTACAATTAAAAAAATATTTTTCATTACACTTTTTCATTGTAAATAAATAAAATATTTCCTTTCACAAATATAAAAATAATTTTTAAAAAAATTAAATCCAAAAAAATACACGTAAAAAAATTTAAATCAAGTATTGAACTTTTTTTTCCCATATAAAATCTTAAATTTAAAAAAAATATAATTGTCAAATAAATACAAATGATTTAAAATTAAATTTCATTTTTTTAAATAAAATTTGTTAAATTTTATATTTTAACTCTCCATAATAATTAAGTGTAAAATAATAAATACATATTTAAAAAAAATAAAATTAAAATTTAAACTATATTATACATAATAATTTATCAAATTATTTAATTTCTCAATAATTAAATTATAAATTATTAATTAAAATATTTATATTATATGTAAGTTAATTAAATCTTCAAATAATGATAAACTTTTAATTAAAACTTTTTCATTATTTTTATATAATTTTTAATTTATTTCTAATATTTTATGCAATCAAAAATATAAAATTATATATAATTATTAATAAAATTTTTAAATTAAATCCCTAAATATAAAAAATTGTCAAAGCACATTCATCCATATTCTACACCAACAATCCATTGCCAGGAGGAGCAGAATCTAATGCAATCAAGGATTTTATACTTTCAGCTTTAACATTCGTAACAGATGTTACAGCCAAGATGAACACCAAAGCATACCTCGAAAAATTCCTGGAAATATTAATCTGAAATTGGACACCAGGCATAACAGAAAGCCAACCCAGAAACATCAATCACGTAGAGTCTACTACATTGAAAAAAAAAAAAAGAAAAGAAAAAGCCCCATAATCAAAAGGAACGGTAAGTAACGACCTCTGCACAAAAAATCAAGAAATATAAACCAGACAAGAAAGCTACCCAACTATAAGATCCTCGAAGTTTCAGATTTGCATCGTTGAAAGTCTCCATGTTAGCGCCAGGATCTTGTAATAATGGATACAACATCTCCAACACACATATAACGCCTGGTCACACACCTTTTCATTGTAGCACCTGACTCCAAGAAACAATTTTGTAATCAATCCAAATACCCCCGTGCCCCATGGAACACCCTACTAGAAAAATGGCTCTCAAGGCAAAATAATGAACAGAGCATCAAAACAAAATTTGATTGTCATTCAGAGTGGCTTCCTACATACAAGGATATTAAAGTATGCTCCTTCAAATCTATTCCCTAGCCGACAAAACAATACATTTAGTCATTAGAAGTCCAATGTAGTCAAAACTGCAACTGGAAGTGCCCATGTGAACAATTTAATACAAAGTAATCCATATTTATAACGTCTAGCAGATGTATTAAAATTCCACTATAATTTCAACCATAGGAATAAAGGAAACACACCGTTAACCCGGATTAGAACAAACCAAAATTTGTAGATGCCTCCCTTAAGTACAACCTGTTATTCAGTGAAAGCTCCCCACTTCTAATTTTGTTCCATATGGCTTTCTTTCAATGATCACAATCTACTACTATAAACAAAACAAAGCTCTTCCCAGTCAATTATTGCGTCCAATATAACTCCTACAATCAAATATAAGTTGGGAGAATAGTTCTCTTTTATACTTGAGGCGCCACCCATGCTTTGCTTGGGCTCCTTACAAGGATCGAACCACTCAAAATAACATTAATTTAATTTAAGGAAAATAATTTTAATATACTTGTGGCTGCACCAACATTTCACTTGGGCTGCCTACGTACCCCTTAGGCTATGTTTGGTACATGTTTTTGGGCAGAAAGGGAAGGAAAATGGCTCCGGAAGGGAGAGACCTGTTGTTGGGCATCCGTTTTAGGGGAAGAAAAGAAATGATATGGAGGGAAAAACTAATGTGGGACCCACACTTTTTTAGTCCACCCATTGATAGACAGATTGAGGGGGAAAGGAAGCAGGCCACCGTCTGCAACTGTCCTCACCATCAGTCTGCTTGAGCTGTCTTCTTCCCCTCATCATCTTTGGTTCGGTGATATGGGGGGAAAAACTAATGTGGGACCCACACTTTTTTAGTAGCAATTTTGAGCGCTTACCGCTGGAATGGGAGATGAAAATCGACTCGACTTTATTTCTTCAGCAGTAGCTCAATATTCAGAGAGGCAATTTAAAACGAAAGGGTGTAAAAGGCACAGGATGGAATAAGTAAAGTTTTATATATGTAAGTGAGAGAAAGGGTTGTATGAGTCGTGCCTTTTTCTTACAAATGGTTACAAATTTATAGTGAAACTTAACCGGTAAACAAGTTGCAACTTATGGACAGATGTACAAAATGCTTTATTAAAGTAAGAGACCGAGTGATCAGCATATCCTCATCATCATCTCTTTTGCTTTAATAAAGGATAAAGGACAAAAGAAAAACTATAGAACTTTTATATTGTCTGCTATCGGCAGGAAGACGCCAAAAGTGAATTATACTGAGAAGTGCTTTGTGGGGTCCATCCACTATCTTCTACTGTGAAAGATGCTTTCTGGATAAGATCACATGCTGTTCTTTCTGAATAAAATAAGCTGTGAAAGATGCTTTCTGGATAAGATCACATGCTGTTGCCTTCAGAATCGACAAAAGTAGTTGGATACTCTTCTATCGAACTGGATCCTTTTGAACTGCTTGATCCATTAATAAAGAGCTTTTCTGCAAAGTCATATGTGCGGCTGTTGATCCATATTGTGATTAATTCTGTTTTGGATAGGGTACACCAGTGGGATAAGGGTGGCTCAGTATAATCAAATAAAGAAGAATAATATTCCTCTTCCATAATCAAGATAGGATTTTGAGAAATATCATAAAGAAAAGTGCATCTGTGATTACACTGTTAAAGAAGAATATGATGCTTAACTGGTTCATATTGTAAATTAATGCTGGAAGGAAATTCGGATGAAATATAAAGGGTACAAGGTTGAGTTCCTTTATATTCATTAATTGCTGTTACTGTGATTCTTCCGAGAAAAGGAGGAACAAGCTAGTTTGGTTCAATAATAATTTTGAGAAGCATTTCAAAGAAAAAGAGGTCAGCAATAAAATCAAAATTCTCTGGAAGAACATATTCCCAATGAATGATGGCTAGCAAGCATTTTCTGGATGGAATTTCTCTAGGGATAAGATATTGCTCACTTTTTTGAACTACAATAATTCCAGGAGTTGGCTGAGAAATTAAGTTAAATAAAAACTGTTGGAGTTTTAAAAACTGTTGAAACACAAGATTGTCCGCTTTATCAACAATATCTTGAACAATTTCAGGGACATAATCTTGTAATGTGTCAAGAAAAAATTCCTTTTTGCTGGGAAGGAGAGCTAAATGACGTGTCATTTTTTCATATATCATATCAAATAGTTCTCTATCCTCTTCTAGATCTTCATAGGCACGAAGCTCAGAAGATAAGGAAATAACCACGTTGTTTGCTCTGTGAAGCTCTTGTTTTAAATGCTCAATTTGAGCTTCAAAAGATTTTTCTTTTTCGGAAAACTCTCTCTTTCAATCCTCATTTGATTTTCATAAATTGAAAGTTACTTTTTATTCGCTCCTGGTAAACTTTGCCAATAGTTGACTGATTCGAGAAGTCTTTTAATCTCCTGATCTTTTTTATACTCCTCTAATAAAACTTGTTCATAAGAACGCTGTTGAGGATTAGGAGATTGAAAAACAGGCTGTATATTACTGAAAACAGACTGAGAACTACTGCTTCCATCATACTTAATTTTTTCAAAAGATTTTAACTGATTTATATAATACTTATCTTGTAAATCTAATGCTGTAAAATATACATTTAAAGCATTAAGAACATTAATTTTTGCTGTTGGCGTTGAAGCTCGCCATAGTGCAGTAAGCAAGAATTGCTGTTCAATTGTGACAGGATGATTATATAGAATTCTGAAAGAAGAAGGATAATCTGAGGGAATAAGGGGAATAGGATATTTTTCAAAATGTAAAAGCTGAAAAGTTGTTTGCAAAATTTTTTCATTTTGTTCTTGATTTTCGGAATGATCCATCTGTAAAAGATTTTTTAAAAAGGGTTAGTAGTTATAATACGTGATAGTTTATCTGCTCCTACATTGTCTTTTCCTTTAATATGTTTAATATGAACTTCTACACCTGTTTGAGTTAAATAATCAACAAAATTTACCCATCTATTGGTAGCCAATTTATTATTTCCCATTTTATTATAAAAGTTTATAATTGCATAACAATCTGTTCTAAAAGTGAATTCAGTTTTATCAAATATAAAAATTTTAAATTTTTCTATAGTATATATGCATGCTAAAATTTCTGCATCAATAACAGATACTTTTGTTTTATATATTCCGCTAGTATATTTTGCTATTTTTTCTGTAGATATCTTTGAATTTTTATTATCTTTCCATTTTAAAACTCCTCCCCATCCTTTAAGTGATCTGTCACACTCAATTATAATATAAGAATTCATGGATAGTAATTTTAAAGGTTCTAAATTTATAATACATTTTTTAATTTGTTTAATTATCTTCCAATCTTGATTATTAAATTTTCTTTCTCCATGTATAGAACATTTAGAATATAAAGGTCTAGTATATTTACTTAAATTTGGAATATAATTTTTTGCATAATTTAAAATTCTTAAAAATCTTTGTAATCCTTTTAAAGTCTGTAATTATGTTTCATCAAAATTTATTATACTTTTGACTATATGTGGTTGTAATTTTATTATTCCTTTACCTATTTCTAATCCTAAAAATCTATACAAGATATTGCTATCTTCATTTTTGATTTTGATAAAATTAAACCATGCTCGGTACATAATTTAAAAATATTTTAAGATGCTGTTTATGTTTTATAATATTTTCTGAAAATATAAGAATATCATCTATGTATGTTATAATAAAATCATTATACTGTTGGAAAATATTATCCATTTTTCTTTGAAATATTGCTGGAACATTTTTTAAACCGAATGGCATTACTAACCATTCATAATGTCCTAGTGGACTAGTGAATGCTGTCCAAGTTATACTGTCATGATGCATTGCTACTTGATGAAATCCTGATTTAAGATCAAATTTGCTATAAACATTTTTATGTTTTATTTTTAATATTAATGTATCAATATTAGGTAAAGTATATTGATCTTTATACGTATTATCATTTAATCTTTTATAGTTGAATACTAATCTACTCTTTTTTCTTATCTGTTGACCATCATTTGTTTGGTCAATTCCTGAAAAAACTATAAATGCAGCTGTTCTATGTTTACTTGTAGAGGGTCTAATGACATTTATGTTTAAAAGCATTTGAATATGTTTTTTGTATTCTTCTAACATATTAGGTGATGGTACTATAGATTTATCTTGTATTATTATATCTGGATTAATAATATCTATTTGACATAATATTTTATTCTTATTCCAATATTTTTGAGGATTATCTCCGATATATTGATGCTGTTCCATTTCATTTATTAATGGTAATATTTTTTCTTTATAATCTGTTAAATTTCCTATATTATATGTCATATTTGATAATTCCTCTGTTAGGAGTATATGAGTTTCTTCTAAAGGTTCCATAATTTCTGTAGTTAATACTTTACTTACAGGTGTTATTTGAATAATATCAGATTTCTAATAAAAAGTTACCTGTGTTCCTTCTATTCTACATCCTCCTTTAAAGTTATGTATAAAATTCATTCCTAAAATCATTTGTGTTCTGTCATGAATTTTTATATCTGTTACAAAAGTAAAAGGTAAAGTATATCTTTCTTGATTAAATATTATATCACCATTCTTTACTTTTAAATTAGATGTATCTGTACTGTTTATTCCATTTATAGTTACAGAATATTTTAATGGTTCATAACAATGTTCTGGTAATGCGTTTCTATCAATACAGCATTTAGATGCTCCTGTATCTAAAATAGCTTGAATAAGATATGTCTGTTTTTCTATTACTAAAATGGCTGTAAAATTTAATAAATTGTTCTGAACACTACTTAATCTTTTTGGTATGCTTTCTACATGTAAACAATTTTCTTCTATCATAAGTCCTTTTAATTTTTTATCATTATTTTCTTCATTTAATTTCTCCATTTGTTCTAAAGTTGTTTCTAAATCTACAATATGATGTGCTTGTTGTTTTATTAATAATCTTAGACTATTTTTATTTAATTTTATTTGTTTGACTGGTTCCCCTAAAGGTATTGTAATATTTAATTTTTGTTTTAAACACCATATACAAGTAATAAGTCGACAATTACTATATTGTACTCTTTGATGTTGTAAAGGTTGTATATTACAAAAATAATATCTATTTTGTATTATATTTAATATTGGATATTTCTCTAGATTATGACAACATTCTTTCATCTGTTTAGTAAGTTCTTTATGAGCTCTTACTAAATTCCATTCAGTAGTTATCATAAATATATACTCATTACTTGCTGTTGAAACAAATTGTTCTCTTTTCTTTTGTTCTGATTCATTCTCTGAATAAGAACAGATATCAGAATCATCTTCTGGTTCATTTTCATGTGCACTAATAATATCATATTCAGGGTCTTTTACTATAGATTGATATACTGCAAGTCTTTCTCTATCTGCATATTTATTTCTACACTAATTGGCAAAGTGTCCTTTTTGTCCGCAGACATAACATCTGCACTTAACATTTCCAGACTTTCTTGTTTTTATTTTTCTGACATGATTTTTATGTGAATTTTTACCTTTATATGTTGTAGCTTTTCTTAAATTTCTATATGGCCTTCTATTACCATATGTTCCTGTAACTTCTATTTCTCTACAGAAAGAAAAATCTCTTGCTTGTCTTGCTAATTCATTTTGCTTACATAAATCTTGTAAGATTTAATATGTAAAGTGTATTCTAGGAGCTATTCCTATAGTCATATTGGGATAAGAAGCTGTCCATTTTTCTTGTAATTTACTATTAAATGGTGCTGGCATTTTTCTAAAATATTTATCACTTAATTCTGTAGAAGTAAAAGCTTGTCCTGTTTTTGATGCTAAATTTAAATAATTGTTAATATATATGTTAATATCTTTCATATTATTAATAGTTAATCGTTCGATATCTAGTAATGCTTGTTGTTGCATTTCTATATATCCTCTATATTCATCATATCCTAATATCATTTGTCTTATTTGTGTTATTATATTTATAGTATTACCAACAATATTTATTAATTGTTGATATTCTTCTGGATAAGTAGATTTCTAATTTTGAAAATATAATTTAGCTGTTTCTCCTAACAAGTTTTCTACAAAGTTAACATTTTCTGTATCATCTATAAATTGTAATTGAGCACAAGTTGTTATTACATTAGATTCCCATTGTCTACTTATTTCTTCCCAATGGGCTATATTATCTCCTAATTATAACATTGATCCTGTTGTAATATTAGCTTGAGGTAAGGTAGGCTGTTGGTCAAATACTAATGTTTTAGGTTGAAAATATCCTGTTGGTCTTAAACCAAATTCTTGTGGTGTAACTGGAATTCTAAATGTAGTTGCTAGTCCAAATATAGATAGTCCTGTAATTGTGGATGTAGGGACTCTTGATGACTGAGCATCAGCCATTAACATAGGATACTGATTTAACCCTATTATCTCTGTTTCAAAAAATAAAGGAATATCTATAAGTTCATTTTGTATCAGATTTTTAATTTCTTCATTATTCACCACGCTTGGTTCGCACTCTGATGGTATATTACTGACTAATACTGTGGTTGATTCATCATCAAAATCTTGTAGAATATTAGAAACATATGAAGAGAAGGAAATAGTTAAGCTTCCATCTTTATGAGTCCAGTAATCTGCTGTTATAGGATGTGTTAGTTGTTCCGTATTTTTATTTGGTAATGTTATAGTCCAATCATTTCCTAGCTGTTTCATCTCCATTCCAGTGGTAAGCGCTCAAAACTGGTATCAGAGCTTTATCTTTATTTTTAAATTATGAACTAAATAATTTATGATGGGTATTTAAAGTTTGAAATCTATGTTTATGATGATCATACTATTACAACAGTAGACTTCTTAAATACTTTCCTTAAAAAAAAAAAAAAGTCTTTTAGGAATTTAAAGAAAAGCAAAAGACTGTAAAAGTAAGTCGCTCGTAAGTCCCAGAAAAAGGCTAAGTACGCATCGATAAAGGTGAGCTTTTGTTTAAAAACTTTTAAGATATATCTTATGGGAACTTTTAAAAGTTTATTTTATCTTAATCTTGAATATGGGGAAAGTATAAAAAGAAGATCTATGGATAATAAATAAATATATTATTTTAGTAATGATCATTATAAGCATAAGTTTCACTCTGAAAATACTCATCTCAATATCATATCACATCTTTGTTATACTATTTTGTAGAATATGGATTTTGAAAACGGTTCTATAACAAATATTTGTGAAAGTTTACTTAAAGAAATCAGTAAACAAAATCAAAAAACAGAAAATATTTTTGAAAAACTAGATTTTATTAAAAATCAACAGAAGTTTGAAAAAAGTATTAATGAACAAGATTTAATCAGCTCTATAAAATAGCTAGTATTACAAATTGAAAGACTTTAAGAAAAGATAGATAATTTAGAAAAAGTTTGTAAGAATTTAGAGTAATATATTAAAAGTATATGACAAAAAATTCTGATATTAATTTACATCGTAATATTGTTAATCATTTGCTTGCACTTACTTTAGATAATTTTCCTATTGCTCCTTTTAGAAATATATTAGAACAAGAAATAGAAAATTGAATCGAAGACTAGCTTTGATTAGATTACCTTTTAATCATATAACTTTTACACATCATAATAATTTACAGCTACGAAAATCATTAATTCTACAGCTACATAATTGGTGTATATGTTATTTACATAGTATGGAACATTAGAATGACTAATGATAATATTACATATTAAAAAGCATCAGAAATAGTTTCAAATACATTTCCACTTGCTAAAGGGTTTAGCTTAAGTTTAGAAGTACAAACACAAGGAGATAAACTTATTGTTGAACAAAATAACTTAATAATAGAATTATTAATACAAAATTCTAGGAAATTAGATTCTATTTCATCATATCTAAGTGTACCTAGTCCTAGCAAAGAAAATTCAGAATTTACAGCAATAGTTGATAAAATTAATAGAAATCTAGAAAGCCTTTATATAAAAGGAAAACCAGTAATTACAAAACCATCGCAAGAAATAGCAGCCTGAAAAGATCTTAAAACATTATTTAAAAATGTATAATCAAAATACTATTCCTTTAAGAAAAAGTGGATCTATAGTAGGAAGTTCTAGTAAATCAGATCCTAAAACAAATAGACAGGATATAATAAGAAATTATAGTATTTTTGAATCTTTTAAATACAAGAATCCATTAAGAAAACATAGAAACAAGCAGTTATGTGTAGAAAAAATATTAAATCCAGAAGAACAATTGCATATAACGCAAGAAAGAAGAGCTAATATGATACCTGCAAAAATTCTTTATTCTGAAGGAATTAGAGAAAAGAAACAGAAAGTATATCAACATTTTAGTCAAGAATTCATTTTTTGTTGTCAACCAACAGAGCAAGTAATAATGAACTTTATTAGCAAAGAATCACAACAAAAATTATTAGAACAAGATTATAATAATATTCATTTAGAATTAATTATGATTAGAGTTTATGGATTTCAAAAAAAACATTACAGATCTAAAGTATTTATTTCATTAGTTGACACAAAAGAACAAAACTTAGAAAAAGCCATTATTGGACAAATGGAAGTTGATATGACTAATAATTTTCAAATTATATATTTAATCCTAGATTTTCAAATGACTGTTAAAGATTTTTCACAGTATATAAAATTAATTATTAAAACAAAAGGATATGAAAATATGATAGAAAGAGAAGCTAATCTAAAAATTACAAAAGCCTTAGTAGCCAGACTAAGAAATCAAATAGCATCAAACTTTACATTAGACATTCTAGAAGTACTAACATATTTATCATCACATGGAATAAAGCGATAGCAAGACGAAAATTCGATAAAAAACAGCTAAAAAATGATTGGATTATAACATTACCAAATAAAAATACGGAATAACTAACACATCCTACAACAGCAGATTACTGGACTCATAAAAATGGAAGCTTAACTACTTCCTTCTCTTCATATGTCTCTAATATTCCACAAGATTCTGATTATGAATCAACCACAATATTAGTCAGTAATATACCATCAGAGTGCGAACCAAGCGTGGTGAATAATTAAGAAATTGAAAATCTTATACAAAACGAACTTATAGATATTCCTTTATTTTTTGAAACAGAGATAATAGGGTTAAATCAGTATCTTATGTTAATGGCTGATACTCAGTCATCAAGAGTCCCTGCATCCACAATTACAGGACCACCTATATTTGGACCAGCAACTACACCTAGAATTCCTGCTACACCACAAGAATTTGGTTTAAGACCAACAGGATATTTCCAACCTAAAACATTAGTATTTGACCAACAGCCTACCTTACCTCAAGCTAATATTACAATAGGATCAATGTTACAATTAAGAAATAATACAGCCCATTGGGAAGAAATAATTAGACAATGGGAATCTAATATAATAACAACTTGTGCTCAATTACAATTTATAGATGATACAGAAAAGGTTAACTTTATAGAAAACTTGTTAAGTTAAACAGCTAAATTATATTTTCAAATTAGAAATCTACTTATCCAGAAGAATATCAACAATTAATAAATATTGCTGGTAATACTATAAATATAACAACACAAATAAGACAAATGATATTAGAATATGATGAATATAGAAGATACACAGAAATACAACAACAGGCATTATTAGATATCGAACATTAACTATTAATAATATGTAAGATATTAAAATATATTCTAACAATTATTTAAATCTAGCATCAAAAACAGGACAAGCTTTTACTTCTACAGAATTAAGTGATAAATATTTTAGAAAAATGCCAACACCATTTAATAGTAAATTACAAGAAAAATGGACAGCCTCTTATCCCAATATGACTATAGGGATAGCTCCTAGAATACACTTTACATATCAAATCTTACAAGATTTATGTAAGCAAAATGAATTAGCAAGACAAACAAGAGATTTTTCTTTCTGTAAAGAAATAGAAGTTACAGGAATATATGGTAATATAAGGCCATAAAAAATTTAAGAAAAGTTACAACATATAAAGGTAAAAATCTACATAAAAATCATGTCAGAAAAATAAAAACAAGAAAGCCTGAAAATGTTAAGTGTAGATGTTATGTCTGCGGACAAGAAGGACACTTTGCCAATCAGTGTAAAAATAAATATACAGATAGAGAAAGACTTGCAGTATATCAATCTATAGTAAAAGACCCTTAATATGATATTGTTAGTGTACATAAAAATGAACCAGAAGATGATTCTGATATCTGTTCTTATTCAGAGGATGAATCAGAATAAAAGAAAGAGAACAATTTGTTTCAACAGCAAGTAATGAGTATATGTTTATGATAACTACTGAATGAAATCTAGTAAGAGCTCATAAAGAACTTACTAAATAGATGAAAGAGTGTTGTCATAATCTAGAGAAATATCCAATATTAAATATAATACAAAATAGATGTTATTTTTGTAATATACAACCTTTACAACATCAAAGAGTACAATGTAGCAATTGTCGACTTATTACTTGTATATGATGTTTAAAACAAAAAATTAAATATTACAATACCTTTAGGGGAACCAGTCAAACAAATAAAATTAAATGAAAATAGTCTAAAATTATTAATAAAACAACAAGCACATCATATTGTAGATTTAGAAACAACTTTAGAACAAATAGAGAAATTAAATGAAGAAAATATTGATAAAAAATTAAAAGGACCTATGATAGAAGAAAATTGTTTACATGTAGAAAATATACCAAAAAGATTAAATAGTGTTCAAAACAATTTATTAAATTTTACAACCATTTTAGTAATAAAAAAAACAAACATATCTTATTCAAGCTATTTTAGATACAGGAGCATCTAAATGCTGTATTGATAGAAACGCATTACCAGAACATTGTTGTGAACTATTAAAATATTCTGTAACTATAAATAGAATAAACAGTACAGATACATCTAATTTAAAAATACAGAATGGTGATATAATATTTAATCAAAAAGATATACTTTACCTTTTACTTTTGTAACAGATATAAAAATTCATGACAGAACACAAATGATTTTAAGAATGAATTTTATACATAATTTTAAAAGGAGATGTAGAATAGAAGGAACACAAGTAACCTTTTATAAGAAATCTGATATTATTCACATAACACCTGTAAGTAAAGCATTAACTACAGAAATTATGGAACCTTTAGAAAAAACTCATATACTCCTAACAGAGGAATTATCAAATATGACATATAATATAGGAAATTTAACAGATTATAAAGAAGAAATATTACCATTAATAAATAAAATGGAACAGCATCAATATATCGAAGATAATCCTTAAAAATATTAGAATAAGAATAAAATATTATGTCAAATAGATATTATTAATTCAAATATAATAATACAAGATAAATCTATAGTACCATCACCTAATATGTTAGAAGAATACAAAAAACATATTCAAATGCTTTTAAACATAAATGTCATTAGACCCTCTACAAGTAAACATAGAACAGCTGCATTTATAATTTTTTCAGAAACTGACCCAAACAAATGATGGTCAACAGATAAGAAAAAAGAATAGATTAGTATTCAATTATAAAAGATTAAATGAAAATACGTATAAAGATCAAATATATATTTACTTTACCTAATATTGATACATTAATATTAAAAATAAAACATAAAAATGTTATAGCAAATTTGATCTTAAATCAGGATTTCATCAAGTAGCAATGCATCCTGACAGCATAACTTGGACAGCATTCACTAGTCCACTAGGACATTATGAATGGTTAGTAATACCATTCGGCTTAAAAAATACTCCAGTAATATTTCAAAGAAAAATGGATAATATTTTCCGACAGTATAATGATTTTATTATAACATACATAAATGATATTCTTATATTTTCAGAAGATATTATAAAACATAAATATCTTAATATATTTTTTAAATTATGTACCGAGCATAGTTTAATTTTATCAAAATCAAAAATGAAGATAGCAGTATCTTGTATAGATTTTTTAAGATTAAAAATAAGTAAATGAATAATAAAATTACAACCACATATAGTCAAAAGTATAATAAATTTTGATGAAACACAATTACAGACTTTAAAAGGATTACAAAAATTTTTAAGAATTTTAAATTATGCAAGAAATTATATTTCAAATTTAAGTAAATATACTAGACCTTTATATTCTAAATGTTCTATACATGGAAGCCACACCAGCAGCAAGCCTTGAGGATTGTTGAAAGAATCCCAAGGAGGTATGGCAAGTTCCAGCTCTACAGTCAACACTGCAGCAGATCTTCAGGAGGAAGTCGAGTGGTTCATCAGGCAGCTCAAAAGAGGAAGACCAATCCCCTTGGACCTGCATGAAGAATGGGAGAAAGGGATCGAGGAGCGACTGCAACTCCAGTACCAACGCACAAAGGACGAGCTCGTGGGACTCCAGCAAATGGTGCAAACCATCCATAACTACCACCAGAGCGTCGGAGGAAAGGATTGCGTGGCCAGAGACAAGCAAGCAGCAGCTCGTTATGTTCAGAACAAAGTGGAGGAAGCCATTAACAACCTCAAAGATGTGCAGCCCCTCATCATCCCAAGTCCGTCCAAGGTTCACGGCCTTTCCGTGAAAAGTACTGTAACTGATAGGATTCCCTTCACTCACTACTTGGACCCACGTCCAAGAAAAGCTGTGGAATCTTATCAGATAAAAAGGCATGTTGTTTGGAGTTATGCCTCTCCATTATTTTAGTGTGTTAGTGCGGAAGCACGTGGCAAGGGCCCATGTTTTCGCCTAGTTTGCTATAAATAAGCAAGTCCGAGTAACTACTAGGACACACAAGACTCACACACAAGACTCACACACAAGACACAATTCACAAGACACTCAAACACAAGCTAGAGAGAGTCTTGAAAGCCCCCTAGTATTACTTAGTGGTTTGTTTTTAGTTTTGCCTCAGTGTAGCCGTTTCGGTGCCGAAGGCAAGATCCTGTTTGTATTTCCGCATTTCATTTCCTTAATGGTATCAGAGCTTGGTTTCCTTTCCATGGCAGCTTAAACACCATGGTTGAGGTATTCTGTTTTGATTACTTTGTTTATGCTCCTTTGCTCTTAAAGTTTTCTTATTCTAAAAAGATACCTTATATGCAAAACACCAAAGTAGCCCGGAAAACTGTCCTTTAAGAGAGGCCCAAGGAGAGGCGAAGAAAAGGAAGGAAGAACGGTGAAAACTGGTTTAGTAGCTAAAAAGGATACTTTTTTATGAGTAAGAGTGATAAGTTCCAAGAATCTATTGATTCATATTTTGCAACCCGACCTCGATTAGAATATTTGAACTTAGAAGTTTCTGAGCCAAATTTCTATCGATTAGGGAAGATTCAGTCCGTCTGTTTCAAAACAGGAGCAAAACATTGTTTTCATTCAGAGATCCTCAACTCAACCTCATATCTGATTTAAGCCTAGCCACTTTGTATAACCTAGAAACCACATTTGATAGACAAAACTTGCTTTCAAAAGTTTCTTTAAAACATTTTCATCAGCTTTCTGAACAGCTTTCCCAGTTGAAACCAAAAACACCAAGATCTTTTAGTGGAAGTTGAACTTCTACGAAAAAGATTACACTCTTTGCCTACAAAAGCCGAGATCAGTGAACAAATCGCCCAGATCTTTGATCATCCTAAGCAGATCGAACAACAGGCGATAAAATTGTCCCAGCAGCTTGATCAAAAGCAAGATAAAGTGGAAACACTTTGTCAAACTTTGATTAAGCACCTTGTTTAATGTCCATTGAAGATAAAAAGAATTACAGGCTTTTTCTTGAAGGATTGGGACAGG
>CAJVSB020000745.1:0-24173 GCA_911865555.2 Thlaspi arvense
TTTCAAGCATAAGTTCAACTATTGAATCAACACACTATTGCACAACATTCCAATTGGACTTAATGCTCATTATTCTAGTTGGAACATATAATTCAGAATGACAAGGCCTTTGCCATAATGGTCTATTTGCTGCATTCAATAAGTCAAAAAAATTTTGAGTATCAGCATTAGGAGTGTCGTCCATTCTCTACTCAAATTGAGCATAATACTCAAGCTTGCTAGAATCATATATCATCTCTTGATATCTATGTAGGTTCTCAGGTTGATTACACGAATAGCCACTAACATTATAAAACCTTTACTCCAACATTGAGTTCCTTTCTATAATAAATCCAATACCAATACCCTTCCATAAATCTTTTTGACAATATGAACTTTCACTGTATTAGACTCTAAATATTTAAACATATACATTTACAACATGGATACTTGAGCAACATTTCTCTTAAAAGTTCTAGTTGTTGAGAAATATATGCGAGAAACTCATTAACAACATTACAAATTCCGATTTCAATTCTCTTCTACCTGCATGGAGCCTATTATACATCCACTGACGTTATAGAATTTTCATGTCTATTATCAATCAAAAAAATACTTTATTTGTTACAATGTTCAAAATTTTATTTTCATCAAACAAATTACAAAATTACTTCTGAAATACACACACAATGCCAAAATTTTCTTTTACCACTATGATTAGTTTGACTTTATGTGATTTATGTGAAATTTTCTTTATCTGATTACCTTGATTTGGTATTAATTTTAACAAATTAAATTAATATCAAATGAGTTGACAAACATTAACATATTAATTTTTTACATTAAATTTATTTAATTTTGAATTTTAATTCACTAAATTATTAGTTATAATATTTATTAAATTAGTAATTTTTAAAATTTTTAACATTAAATACATAATAATATCAGCCATGCCTTATTTTTTTTTTATTATTTATTTATATGTGTTATAATTATGATACATATATACTATATCAAGCAAAACCATGGGTTACAATTTTAGATTTACTAACAAGATATTTAATAATAACAAATATTGCTTTTTCGGAATATAAATATGTTGATAGGTTAAAGAATCAAATTCTTTACAACAATAAAAATATTTTTCAATTTAAATTAACTATATTTTGAAATATTTTATATAATAATTTTTTAATAGAAAATTAAGTTATTTAACCCTATATTTTTCTTTAATTTTTTTATTGTTAAAATAAGTAAGTATTTAAAATAGTTTTAAAAACTTTACCATTTATTTGATGAAGAAACAGCCTTAATTGGTAAACTCGATTACCATATTGATGGGCATTAAAAGAGTTTTTTTTTATCAATATATTACAGGTCTGTAACTATTTACAAATCGAAAGTTATAAGCATTTAAAATTACATTATCTGTTTTTGTTTTTATTCTGATGTGGAGTTTTTATTTGTTCCAAAAAAATTTTCTATCATGCAATCCACGCCATAGCTTGATGTCAATAATTAAAATAAACACGACGCAAGCAAAAATGTTTGTCAGCATCAAACACACGAGGTACATTAAAATCTCAAGATGACAATCTCTTAATGTCTTTGGGATGTGGGCACCTCTATTAGTCAATTGTTCTTGAGTTTAATGAAATATTGATTGAGAAAACTAATGTTTACAGTCCCTCAGGATATAGAAAAATAGTACATACAGAAAATGATAACAAACATAAAAAAAAAAAAAAAAAAATCATACTAAGCAGCATAAACATGCGCAAGTAAAAAAATAAGTGACAAAAAGATTAAAAGATATTGTTAACAAATATTCATCGATCAATAGGTGGAAAAAAACATAAATACTTGAAAGGGGATGATGGCAACGAAGCAAAGAAAGATGGGAGAGCTGATAGTGTGCAAAGATGCTAGCCAAGGATGGTGGAGCACGGTCACGGTTGACGAGTGGCGCAGAGCACGGTCATGGCTGACAGAGGAGGAGATGGATGACGAAGAGATAAACGGGAAAGAAGAATGAGAGAAGTAAGTGAGAGAAGAATGAAAAGTGAAAGAGGCGGGAGGGAAAGGAAGCCTTATAATAGGCGGGGATTACCAATGCATTATTAACACAAATGCATCGGTAATGCCCTTGTATCCACAGCCTTGGCAGTCGTGTCATCAAAATTTCTAAAGAAATTTTGACTTGCTGATGCAAGTGTGTTGATAATCACCCCGTTCCATGTGCCTTGGCTACCATTCGTTACTAATACCAATGTAATTACCGACGCAAATGTGTTGGTAATTCGTCGAAACCCGCCCTGACTACGGTGACTAGTTGAATTTCAAAGCTTACCAACAATTTTGCATCGGTAACTTTATATATTTTAATTTATTTTCTTTTTGTTTACATAAAAATATATTTAAATATAAAAGTTTAAATAAATATATATAATATATATGTATATATATGTGTATTTTTGTATATACATATACATACATATTTATGTACATATACACCTATATATATAATGCATATTTTTAATACATATATATAATATATACGTATAATATATATATATGTATATAGGTATGTATGTACACATACATGCATGTATCTATGCACATATATATAGACACAATATATACATGTAATATATATATATGTAACATATATTTTATCTATATTATATAGCACATACTTCTATACCATGGAATATATATATATGTGATATACATATACATGCACACATATATACATACATATGTAATATACATGTACATATATATGTATATACGCACCTATATATATTTATATATATAATACATCTTTTAATACATATATATTTACACATATATATAGTATCTAATATATATATCACATACATATAACATATATATGTCGATATGTATCTACACATACGTATACATGCATGTATGTATGCGTGTATATATATATATATATAACATAAATACATATAATATGTATGTATATTGCATCTAACACACACACACACACACATATATACATATAATACATATATATGTATATATATGTGCATAAATGAAATTTGGATTTAATTAAAAAAATTAAAATTTGAAGGAGATTTGGAGCTTAATTGAGGAAATTGAAAGTTATTGTCATGAGTCAATTGACTTAATGATGAAATTTAAAGTTATCACATTCAATCAATAGAATTTACTAAAGAAATGAAATTTGGACTTAATTGAAAAATTATACATTCAAGAAGATTAAGGTCTTAATTAAAGAAATCGAAAGTTATTACGAATAGTCAATGGGCTTAATTGAATAAATTTAAAGTTATTATCTTGAGTCAATGGGATAAATTAAATAAATGAAATTTATATTTAATTGAAAAAATTAAAAGTTATTGAAAATTAGGGGCTTAATTGAAGAAATTTAAACTTAAAACTATTACAACAAAAATATAAGTTCCTCTGCAATAAAACTAATTAAAAAGTAAGAAAATATTACCAACGCAATTCTTTTTTTGGTAAATCCAAATATTTAAAATTTCATTTATTAAAAACTTACCGACGCAACACTTTGCGTCAGTAAATTGTCATTTTATTTATTAGATTTTCAAAAAGATTACCAACGCAACAAATTGTGTTGGTAAATTTTTTTGTTTATTTTATTTTTTAAAAAATATCACCGATGCACCATATTGCATTAGTAATTTTGCTCTTTAAATTTTAAATCTTTTAAAAAAATTTTGACGCATTGATGGCATCAAAAACAATTACCATGGAAGCTTTTGTCTCTAATTGCATTGGTAATCTTTTCCACAACCAAATAATGTCAGTAATTACGTCTATAGCATCGTTATTTGCGTCGAAAATATTTTTGACACAAATTTGTGTCAATAATTACATTGGTAATTCTTTTGCATCGGAAAATACGTTGTTAAACCGACCTAAATTTTTGTGTCACTAATTTTGCATTAGAAATTTCATTATTTCTTGTAGTGAATTTTTACATGTATATATTTGTAGATTTATAAATATGAATATGTGTATAATTATAAATATTTATCTATTTAGCTAGAAACTTTATAAATAACTATACAAATTATGTTTGTAAATATATATATACATATTTGTAATAGTTATAATAATAGAGATAATATGAAAATGTAAATATCCTTAACTGAATAATTTTTTTATAGCCATAAATAAAATATTTTACATTTTTACTCTAGATCATTAATTTCACCAGCTACCTGGCTTCATCGTTTTCTAAAATTTATCCCTTAATCAGTTTGTAAAATAACAACTTTCACTATAACCAAAAAAAAAAAAGTGCCTCTGTGAATTTAATCTTATTTCAATTTGCAAACCGATGCTCCCATTATTAGTGGTGATAATGAAATTGTTATTAAATTATTCATATTTAGTAAATGTTATCTTTAAAATAACAACTCTCACTAAAAAAATATAATTAATTATAAAATTTGTCTAAAATCACACCGCCCCTTAAATTAATCCAAATTAATGCTCAAATTTTCTATTCATAGGGTTTAAAGTGTTAATTGAATTGCACAACATCTGAAAACGCTACACAAGCGAAGACAGCATTATTCTCGTATACACACAAATAAAACAAAACTTAACGTTCAAGCAACCAATTATCCATGTTAAACCAAATGTTTCATGTAAGAAAAAAAAAAAAAAAAATAACCAGGTGAAATTAAAATTTTTAAATTAAATTATTATTATTATTATTATTATTATTATTTTTTTTGGTTTGTAATGATCTGATTGAATATTGAATCTCACAACTGGCTTAATCTACTCCATCACTCAAATTTTGAACCTTAAAATATTTAATTGTTATTTATTAAACAAACATAAAACAAACTCGATATTTGATGTAGTCGGGGTATGGTATGATATCCTAACCAAGGATTCTTGTAACTCTCGTCAGTGCATGAATTTCAAGACAGGACCTTTTTTTTTTTTTTTGGGTGTTTTTTTTTTGGGGGCGGGGGGGGTGTTGGGGAAGAATTTGATCATGAGGGTTTGGGTTTCTGGAGGCCCATTAAATGAAAGGAAAGGAAACATGATGACAAGCCCACGCAACACCATGTAATTAATCCTGCCTAACCTAAGCCCACAAGTGAGAACCTCGCTGGGCCTGTCACCGAGGCGATCAATGATCCCGAATCTCAGGATTTATCCATGGACTTCTACCACCACCAGGAAACAACGCATATTTTGAATTTGATAAGATGATGCAATATATTTAAAAATGAACGTGTTTGTTGATAATATTTAATATTTCATTATTTAAATTATAATTAGAAATATATAATATTTCATTATTTAAATTTAAATTCTAATTAGAAATATAAATTTTAATTTTAAAATGATGCAAATTTTTTTTATGTTATTTGTTATTATATATATTTAGGGGTGTTCATATGTCACGCTCCAAAGCCAGAGATGTGATGGGCATTGAAACTAAATCATCAACTTTAGTAAGCCTTGAGTAGATCGAATATAAAAACTCCGTCAAACCAAAATATACCAACGTATACAACTGAAAAGAATGCTGTCTGCAAGAAAATATAGCAACTAGAGTACAACAATATAGACAACAAAAAACTGTACATCGAAAGCAACTCGACAAAATCTCACATACTTGCTCAAGAAAGTAGTCAGAAAGATGAGTCTGCACTACAATTTGTAAAATATTGAAAAAGGGGTGAGTATGACTCAATAAATAATAATACAAACTCTAGTCATGTTGAAACATGTATCGTAAAATATAACAATATATGCTCATTCATATCATTGAAAACTACATATATATGCTTCACAGATCCAAAAACATATGGGAGTATTAATATACCAGAAATCTCATCTTATGACAGAGTGTATCATATCAGAGATATCACATATCACATATCATACCAAGTTCCCATACTGCACCAAAATTAGAACCATAATCAGAATATATACATAGCACATAGTGTTCGAACACCATCATGTTTGTCTGAAATTGAAACTAGAGTAACTTTCAACACACGATTTTCAGAAAATATATACATAATAAATACATAATTTTAAATCGAAATCAAATGTTTCAAATACCTCACTATATAAGTATTATTACGCAAAATACAAGGCAAAGCTGAAAATCAGAATCCTCGAATCAAATCTCAACAGTCCTAGTGTGTTTTCCTCAGGTGTATCTAAAATCACAAGGATTTAATATTAAAATTGAAACCGAAACTTAAACCTTTTCAGGGCTCAATTCCTTAAACCAGTCCCTAACTCTACTTCGAAATTTTGGGACGCACCCTGAGGTCCATTCCTTAACACCTGAACGTAAACGAACCAAACACATGAATTAATTTCACACGAAAACCCCTAAATCCAAGCTAGCCAAACCCAAAACCCCCCAAACCAACCTAAAGTAGCCTAAATTGGCCCTAAGCACTATCAAACCGACACAAACTAACCTTAAATTCTACTGAATTGGCCTAAACCGGCCTCCAACTCCCCTGAAGTGAATTGAATTGGTGTTAAATTCTCCTGAACTAGGCTGAACCAGACTAGGATGCTCTTAAGTAGGATTGAACTAGACCAAATTCCTCCAAAACCAAACTAAACTAGACCAATCTATCCACACAGACACTAAAATCGAATTAAATCAACCTATCAAACACTTAAGGCCAACCTAAACCAAAATAACCTGGTTCACAATTCAGGAACTGGTCCTGATCAGCCTAATTGGACTAGATTAGCCCCTGAACTAGTCGGCCCCCAACTTAATGAGGCCAAACAAGCCCGGTTGGGCCATGACAAACTCAAATTCCATCTAGGTCTGTCCCTTCCACTTGAAAAACTAGGTTTTTGACCCAATTTCTTGCAAATTTTACCTAGCAGTTCCGAAACAAGAATTTAACCAAAATCAATGCTTACCTCAATTCCCAAGCTCGATCCAGGGCTAAGGACATCAAAACTGAACCAGATGAACTTGCTTTCTAGAAACAATTTGATGAAAACACATATCAAAAGCCAAGATTTCCTATGGCCCTTGAACCGAACTTCTAAACAACTTGAACTCCAAAATTCAAATAAAAAATAGAGCAAAACCCAAAATTGATTGCAGATTTCAGTCGAGCATACACATAATCATAAATATACACGAGTTTGGGTAGCTAATTCTATCTAATTGGACCAAATTTTTGCTTCCACAACTTTTAGCTGACAACCAACTAAAACTTTTGCCCCTCTTCCAATTCAATCCCCCTAATTTCTAATTTCTCTCACTGTGCCCCTTCTGTTATTTTTGATTCAATCCCTGATCTTGCGTGCCTTCACTGTTAGGTCCTCCTTCTTTGTTTTCTTTGAATTAGGACCCCGACAATTTATAATTTAGCCTTAATCTTTCAAATTTCTTACTTAGACCCTTGGCTCTCCTAATTCATTTAATAACACCCTTCAAAATTTATAATTTAACCATAAAACCCCTAATTTGTACAATCAAGCCCCTTCATACAAGATAAATTAAAATTTTGGTTAACTTTGTAAAAATTAGGGCTATTACATTCTTCCCCCCTTATAAAAAAATTCGGTCCCCAAATTTCAATTTCAATTTCGATGCAAGCAATTATATCATGTACTAAATAAGTGGGGATATTTTTTTTTGCATAGTCTCCTCGGATTCCCATGTAGCTTCATCTGAATTTTGATTCCTCCACAATTTTCCTAGATGATACAGAATAGTATAATCATAATCCCTAAGAAACTCTATCCACCTTTGTTGCCTGAGTTCAAGTCCTTCTGTTTGAAAATACATTTCAAACTTTTATAATTCGTATAAACTTTACATAGCTATCCATATAGATAATGCGTCTATATGTTCAGAGCAAAAGCAACTATCACAAGTTCTAGATCATGAGTAGGATAATTTTGTTCATGTCTCTTGAGTTGTCTAGGCGCATAGGCAACAACTCGCCCATGCTACATTAGGACACACCCAAACCTACTTGGAAGGCTATAATACGCCAAAATTTTTGGGGTATTAAATTAATTTAAATTTCAAGGGGCTCGAATGAAAGAGATAGGAAAGCTAGGGGGCTAATTAGAAATAAAGAGAAGTGCTAGGACAAAATTGGACAGAATCAAAATTTCAAGAATGAAGTTAGAAGAAATCAGAACTTCTAGGGACCTAATAGCAATCATCCCTAAATTGGATCTAAATTGAGTTCCAAATCTGCACACCTAAAATCACCAAGCAAATCCTACGTAATCTGTCATAAATCATATCAAATTTTTCTAAATTGGGAACAAAGCCTTGTTTTTATAAATCTTAACAACAAAATCCCTTGATCTATTTTATTCAATTGACCATAAGCTGTGAGGAATTTTCAAAAAATCGACTGACATTGGATTGCGTTCGTGGCTTGATTTTTTCAGAAAATAATTTCACAACGTTGATCAATTCCTCCAACTTTTGAATCAACCGATGTCGCCTATTTGTTCCAATCACCGTCGCAAGACGAAATTATGGAATCACATCAAATTTCCAGGTAAGTTGCTTGATTCTGTTTACAGGTTTCTACAGTAAATCGATTTATGCAAGTTGGGACAAAAGAACTTGGAATGGTTCAGGCTTGACTGCGGGTCTTGGCCTTTGTTCTGGGACATTGGAACTAGGCCTTTAATTTTTGGCTATTTAATTGGTTAGAATTAGGCCAAGCTAGATTGGTTTGGGCCAAATGGATTTAAATATACAAGTTGGGTTTAAAACCAGATTCTAGATTTGGGTTAGAAAAAAATGACAAAAATTAAAGAAATAACGGTTCACATAGATTCTGACCAGTTTTCTTTCGATTCAAGGGTAAATTAATTAGATAATTAATTAAATTAACTGGTTTAATTCCAATTCAATGAAAATATCACTATTTTAGACCTGATTCAAGGGAATAAATGTAAAAAATCAACTAGTTCAACATATAAAAAGCTAGTTCAGTGCATTTTTAGGCCAGTTTAGTGGTTCTCAAATCGGATCAAGGTCAGTTTAGTGTTATAGAGGTTGATTTATAGCCGGTTCAGTGATTTAAAGTTCGGTTCATAGCTAGTTCGCCTTCTAATGATCGGCTAATGGTCAGTTCAGACTTCTAATAGCCGGTTCATGATTGATTTAGTATATTTAATGATAGTTTTAAGATTTAAAAAACTAGTTTTTATGTTTTATGAGAGTGGTTCATAATTTTGGTATTTTGTTCATGATTTATTTGACCGGTTCGAGACCCTAGTGGTCGTAGTATGGGTTCAGGCATGAAAACCTAGAATTTTATTTGGTTTTCTTGATTAGGAAATTTCTTTTAATTGATTATTAGAAGCATAAATTGAAATATGTTGTTATTTCGTAATTTTATATTGCTTGTATGATTCTGGTTGAGCTTGTGTTGTCAGATATTGGATTTCTCAGTTCTGTTGTTCAGTAAGTAATAATGTGTATTTATAAGCGTTACTATTTTTCCATATTTGTTATAAATCTAATTTTATATGATATATCCATTTTTCTAAAAAATTGATAAAATTCTATTAAAATGTAGGACACAGGACATGCATGTGAAGTCTAAAATTTGTTTTAGGACACTATATGTTATTTACATCTGACTCAGTTTATATTTGTAAATGGAAAATTTCTGTTTAACTATTATAGTATTTTTGAAAAATAATGTTTTAAAGGGAGTTTTGGATTTTAGAACACTACAACTAATGGTAGTATAGCATTAGACTAATTTGCACCTTGTACAGGTCCCCATTAGCAAGGGTGATGGTGCTAAACTTTCTAATTTCTATTTATCAGCATTAGACTAATTTGCACCAAGTATAAGTCTCTATCTAGCAAGGGTCATGGCACTAGACTTTCTGACTTCTATTTATTGGCATGACTGATTTGTTGCTGTCCTATTATCTGGGTAGATTGATATATTGCCATCCTGTTATCCGGGTAGACGAATATGTTGCTATCCTGTTATCTGGTAGACTGATATGTTGCTATCCTGATTACTAGCTGATTGTGTTACCGTCCTGTTCACCGACTAACCGTGTGTCGCCGCCCTGTTTACCAACTGACTGTGTGTCGCTGTCCTATTTCCTGATATATGTTATGTTCTAGATTACAAACTTCCTAAATTATGGAAATGTTTTGGTTTTAAAATTTTGTTTTTTAGTAAATTACAAGTTATATCAGTATACATGTTCTTTATTCTTATAGATGCAGATTATTATTCACTGGATTTATAGACTCACCCTTTTTTTTCACATTCTGAGTATGTTGGTTCAACGGATCTTACTAACTGAGAGGAGTCCGTATTATCAACTGTCTCTATTTGGATTTTATTTTCAAAGTTAATTATTCAGTTTCTTTCAAACTTTGTACTTCTTGGATTTTAGTATACTCCATTAAACTACAGATAGTTTTTGTTTCGTGTTGACAATTTAGTATGGTTTGGATTCATTTGATCTATATCAAATTTTTTTGTTTAGTTAAATTTTGTATTTCTGTTAGACTTGTAAAATTGGGATTTATTCTAACCTTGCGCTGGTCACGTATCCGAGTTTCGGGTCGTGGTAGAGGCATCATAATAAACTAAGAATTAATTGAATCCAAAGGGCAAAGCTAGCACTGGAGTAGAGGTTAAACAATCCTTAAGTTTCTGGAAACTCTCGTCACAGGAGTTAGACCACTAAAACTTAATGTTCTTCTTAGTCATCTAGTCAAAGGGGTGACTATCTCAAAAAAATCTTGTACGAAGTGAAAATAATAGCCCACCAAACCTAAAAAACTCCAGATCTTTATAACGGAAGAAGACCTCAACCACTACTATATGGCTTTAATCTTATAGGAATTAACTGTGATCCCATCCTCACATACCACATGCCTAAGAAAGGCTATGCTATCACACCAGAATTCACATTTTGAAAATTTAGCATAAGACGAGTGATCTCTTAGAGTTTGCAAAACTTTCTATAAATGCATATCATGCTTATCTTTACTCATAGAGTATACTAAAATGTCATCAATGAACACTATAACAAATCAATCCAAATAAGCTTGGAGCACCTGATTCATCAAATCCATAAAGGTAGCAAGGATGTTTGTCAAGCTAAAAAATATCACCAGAAACTTGTAATATCCATACCGGGTCTTGAAAGCCATCTTAGGAATATCCTCCTATTTAATTTTTAGCTGATAATATCTAGATTAGAGGTCAATTTTAGAAAAACAAATGGCTCCGTACAACTGATCAAACAAATCATCAATCCTCGGCAACGGATATTTTTTAAGTATCGTCACTTTATTAAGTTACTGATAGTTAATGCATAGTCTCAAAGACCCGTCTTTCTTCTTAACAAATAGTACTAGAATGACCCATGGTGAAGTATTGAGTTTGATAAAACCTTTATCCAGTAAGTCTTGAAGTTGCTCCTTTAATTCATTAAGTTCGACTGGTGCAATGTGATAAGGAGGAATAGATATGGGCTAGGTGTTAGGCAGCAAATTGATGCAGAACTCTATCTCCCTATCATGAGCCATGCCCGATAGATCCTCAAGGAACATAACCAGAAACTCATTAACAACTGGTACCCACTTGTCACGGCCCAAACACAGGTCCGTGACCGGCACTAAAGTCCTCCGACCCTAGTCATCCTCACAACGACAAAACCATACTCATACTAACCAATATATATATATATATATATATCTTAATCCATCCAATACAACGCTAGGATCTTATCTTAGTGATAAGAGGAGCACTAGAGTACAAAATAAGTAAACAAAGAACTTGCCTGTACATCAGACAGAGCTACCGACGACCGCCTCACCTCTGGCACACTACTCGAGGACAACTCAAATCTGGAAAGTTTATAAAAAGTAAGTCGCGAAACTCAATAAGTACGAATGATACCTAGTCTGTGCATGTTGGGCCATGTATCACACAACACATTTCAAGACCACATAACTACCGACGTGCACACGAGAGCAACACCAACATCCAAAACATGCACGGGTGGTCGTACAATGGTCACTGAGACTCCGGCCTAAATCGGAGGAATTCTCTGTCTTACGATCAGGCCCAAACACAATCACATACCACGCTTCCGGTTGAGAGACATCATCCATCTCACAACCTGAGCCACACGCCCATCCGGGCAACCACTACACGCTTTCGATCGAGAAGCATCCTCCATCTCACGACCGGAGCAAACGGTCTCAGTGCATCATGAACTTCCCACACATCCACACAAACAGGCATACAAACATATGCGATTCCCAAATCCCAACTCAGTTTCACATACCAACCTAACCCATTGAACAGAAATCAAGCACATAATACATATCATATGGTTCATGTATCAAAATACAGTTTATAAATCTATGCAATCATCATGCTAGGAAAAACAGGTATAAAAATACATGCACAGAAAGGATATCATCACTCACAGTACAGGGTTGAACAAAAAGGAACTCCTGATCCCCCTCATTCGACTCGCTGATCAGGACGCGCCTCTTCTAGTGTATCTATAACCAAAAATACACAAAACCATTACCAACGCCAAAACCAACACAAAAAACAGGCTCGGTAGCCTCAAACTGAACTCAAATCCCAAATCAACCCTCTGGCATGCATCTCGAGACAACACGACCTGTCACCGAAACCTACGCGACTTACTAACAGGCAATCGTCCAGCTCAACAGCCCACAACACTATTAACCAACCTTTAAAATCTTCAATTATAGTAAATTGGTTTCCAAACCCTTCCAGCCGGCCTAACCCAATCCCAAAACTACCTCGAACTCAACTTAATTGGCCATGAAACTTTCAAAATCGAAATTAGAAGGCCTAAAAACCCTAGGAACGGGTTTGAACTGGCCAAAAAGGCCCTAAACTGAGCCAAAAACCCTAATCCTAAGCACTGGCACGCAAATCGAGGTCGATATACTATGAACTAGACATCCAAACATCACCAAATTTCATGGTCAACTAGGTTTTATTGTGTTAAACTAGGAACCGGTTCAATTTCCCCAAGAACCAGCCTAAAAACCAGTGAACCGGTCACCCGAAGGTTACCACACTAAACCGACTAGTTCACCTCGAACCGATCACCCAAAATTTTTCAAACCCACTTCGTTTGATAGATTTTTTCCCCAAACCCAGAACCGGTCAAAAATCTAAATTCCAAGTTAAATTGACCACTAAACCGGTCGGTCAATGCCTTGGCCAGTTCGGTCAAAACCCCTCCTTTTTTTTTCTCAGCTGGAGCCGCGACTCGCGGCTCAACCCACCTCGGCCGGCCCAATCCAAGGCTCAACCCAGCCCAACTTGCTCAGGCCTCCCCAGGCCCGAGCCCAACCGAGACTGGGCCCAATCCAGCCCAGTCCCAACCGCACCCAACCCAGGCGGAGTCGACTCAGTGAACCGAGCTGACTCGCCTGGTTCGACTCAGACGGACCCGAATACCATCTGAGTCCGTTTTTTTCATCCGGAAGCAACATCCAGGTTTGTAACAGACCCGAATCCCCAAAACTTGAAGAAAATCCCAATTCAAGACTTACCTGGACCGATCGAAGGTCGAGAATCCCTCTTCTGAGCCCAGCGAACCTCACGAAGACGTTTAATCGGAGAAATTTGAGCTAAATGTCTCGATTATTCAGAAAATCCACCCGTCGGCACCGTCGACTTCCTTTGCTTTGTTCTCCTTCTTTTTCTCCCCAATTTTCTTGATTGCACCTTTAACTAGACTCATTTCTTACCTATATACCAAAACTTAAAGCTAATTCGAGCTATTTAGCTCTTATTGGAGCAAATCGCTCCTTCTAGGTTCTTCGACCGACTTTCGGCTAGAAAATTTTCTTCTTTTTTTTTTTCAATTCTGCCCACTAACTTTTATTCTGTTCACTTTAATCCACCAATTTTCGAATTAACCCCCAAAACTTTTAATTGTTGCAAAATACCCCAAAATCAATTAAATAAACTGAAAAAAATGGGCTATTACACCACTCTAGTCATGATTCCTTGATTTGTGTCCTTAACCTTTACTAGAAATCCCTGATATCCCTAATTGAATAACCACTAAAACTTCAAGAACAAGATGATAGGAGCTGGAGTCATAGAATAGTCACCTCAGATAGACAAACGGTGCCTTACTTGGCACACCAAAACTCACTGTCTTAAGACAGTAGTTCACTATGATGTAACACAAGACTAGTCAATCTATCCCTAGGATCTATACACATAAACTACCCAAACGGACTCTCCAATAGGAGTTGCCACTTAAAAGGGATGCTCTAGTGATTCTAGCTGTCTCTTAAATTGGGTAGAAAACCTCATAGACACATAAGAATAAGTGGAGCCTAGATCAAACAAAACATAAGCCTTGTGAAAGCGTATAGAAACCATACTTGTAACTACGACATTGGACACTTGAGCAACTTGTCAGGTCAAAGCATAAACCCATGCTTGACCCTACCACAACCTCTGCCTCCAGCCCCTCAACCATGAGAGCCAGACGACTCTTCATTGGTTTATCCCCAAGTCTATGGTGCAGAACCTCTAGTTTATATAGCCTCTAGTAAAATCAGACAATCCCTAACCAAATAACCCTACTGGTCATATCGATAGCAAGCCCCCGTCACTGAGCAGTCACCTAGGTAGTCTTTTATAAAAGCGAACAGTCTTTAATTAGATGGCCTTGCTGGGCACATGCTAGAAAAACCCTATGCTATGCCAAGAGGATCATCAATGACTACGAGATGATGACCCTCTCTAAAAACTAGTGCTACCATTAAAAGATCCCTCTATTTTCGCCTTCTTCCTTGTATCTTCATATATATGTTCGGGTACCACTGAAGAGTCTAAAGCATGTGTGGCCTTTACTACTCGAGCATAAAAAGATGTCTCCACTTCAAGAAAACAGTCCTTTAGCGACAAAAAATTTCTGTTGCTAAACCAATAAAATCTGTCGCTAAATGCATTTAATGACGAAAAAAATCCATCGGTAAAATAGCTGCTGCTAATTTAGCAACGGAAATTAGTGACGGAAAATTAGCGACGAAAATTCCGTCATTCCGTCACTAAATTACCGATAAAAATTCTGTCACTAAATTTCGTCACTAAATTACCAACTGAAATTTCATCGCTAAATTCCATCACTAAATTACCAACCAAAATTCTATCGCTAATTTCCGTCACTAAATTAACAACAAAAATTCCGTCACTAAATTATTAAACAAAATTCCATCGCTAAATTATTAAGAGAATTCTATTACTAAATTTTGTCACTAATTTTGCTTTTGGTTAAAAAAATCTAGAATTGAGCTTTTGTTAGTAATTTTTTTTCATTACAAATGCTTATTTTCTAATAAAAACCTATATTTTATCTTCATAATGTTTAATATAATGAAAATAATGCAATTTGCTCATAATTCATTAAAAAAAACAATACAATCATATATTAATAAAAAATACAATACAATCATGAAAATATATATAGCATCCAACAAACTTTCAAAATCTTACTCCAACATACATATTTGCAAATTTAATAATATAACAACTATACATAATATAACTATGTTCTAAAAAAATCAAAATAAAAAAATAATAACAATCGTATTTTGAGTGACAATCAGTTAATTGATGAACATTACGTGTAAATAAACTTGAATCATCTTAATTCATCTCTTGAATAACATCTTGGATGAGAGATAGTACTTAAACCTCTAATTGCCATCCTGCAAAAATATATATATATATATAAACATAAAATAATAAAACATAAATAAATAAAATATATAATTAAGATAAAAACAAATAAAAAAGAAAAAATCATCTTTAATATTTCATATTCTACATTTTTCAAATGACAATATAAGAAAATAAACACATGTAACATAATAAATTAATAACTCATGCATACATATTTAGGTTTCAAATTTTAATAAATTGTGAATAACTTTTAACCTTAGTTTGAAAATTGCTAAAAATAAATTAGCAAAAGGGGAAAATCAGAGCAGCAAGCTTTTAGAATTTTCATACTTTATGTAATTTCAAATATTTGGTGAGCACATATTTGGTCTACAATTTGAACTTCCACTGCCAAATCAAACAACTTTGCAAATTCTACATCCAAGGAAGCCATGCTTGACAATAGTTGAATTTTACACTAAAATACTGACAAGTGTTTAAAATTTGAATTTCCTTTCTATTTGGCAAAGCCTTAATGCAATTTTTTGGCAAAACCCTAATTAAAATTAAATTAAAAAATATAATATATCAAAAAATTTTGCTCAAAAATTTTTTTAGATATATTGAAAGCCTAAATTAAGAGAAAAGGAGGGTGAAAAAGTAAAATTTTTAACATTTAAATAACTTTTAAATTTACTTAATCTTGATTTTTTTACACACTTAATATTGATGAGTAAATATAATAAAATATTTATTTATAAAATAAAACTGATTTTGATTTGATGAAAGACAATTATGTATTCTGAATAATATTAGTCATATATAATAAAATAAATAAAAATATTTATGATAAAAATTAAAAAAAAAAATCTTGATTCTCACGCATTACAAATATAATCTTGCCCCGGTAAAAATCTTAATGCTAATCTTGCGGATAATAAGAACAAACTCGGATGGTATTAGATAAATTCTTAAAGAAACTGCTTCATTTGGAAAAGCTTATAAATTAGCTTTATTACTTTTTCCTTTTTGGAAGGAATAAAATCTAAGGGACAAAAATTTAAATAAAAAATTTGAATGTTTCCATCAAAAATCTTGCGCAAAAAGCTTTTATTGCCTTTCCCAGGTGAAGCCTAATTCTGTACAAGCCTAATTATGATTGATATTTATGGGCAGCTTGATATGGCCAAGGAAGTTGACAAGCTTTTCTGGAGCATGAGGAAAATGGGAATTGAGCCGAATGTTGTTAGCTACAATACACTTTTGAGGGTATATGGCGAGGCAGAGCTTTTTGGGGAAGCCATACATCTTTTTAGGCTGATGCAGGGAAAGATATTACCCAAAAAGTTGTTACCTACAATACTATGATTAAGATTTATGGAAAATCACTGGAGCACGAGAAAGCTAATAATCTCATGAAAGAGAGGCGGAGCAAAGGAATTGAGCCCATTGCTATCACCTATTCCACCATAATATCCATATGGGGCAAAGCAGGAAAATTGGACCGGGCTGCAATGTTGTTTCAGAAACTAAGGACTTCTGGGGTTGAGATTGATCAGGTTCTTTATCAGACAATGATCGTGGCTTATGAGAGGGCAGGGCTAGTTGGTCATGCCAAGCGCTTGCTCCATGAGCTTAAGCACCTGGACAACATACCCAGAGAGACTGCAATTACCATTCTTGCTCGAGCTGGGCGTGTGGAAGAGGCCACGTGGGTGTTTAGACAGGCTTATGCAGCTGGGGAGGTAAAGGACATAGCTGTTTTTGGCTGCATGATAGATCTATTCTCAAGGAACAGAAGGCATAGTAATGTCATAGAGGTGTTTGATAAAATGAGAGGAGCTGGATATTTTCCCAATTCTAATATGATAGCCTTGGTCTTGAATGCTTATGGGAAGTCAAGGGAATTTGAAAAGGCAAATGCTGTGTATAGGGAGATGCAGGAAGAGGGCTGTGTGTTCCCTGATGAAGTTCACTTCCAGATGTGCATGCCTCACCTGAATGTATGTAAGTATTTAATATAATACCACATAGAGTGCCAAGCAGAGACCCAAAAAAAAAAAAAGAAAAGAAAAGAAAGCATATCAAGAATGCAGCTCCAAATCGGAAAACCACTACAGAAAAAGGAACAAAAAAATGCAAGGGGGAAATGGCACAAACCAGGTGAATTTTTTTCCAGCAGTGTAACGAATACAAACTTCGACCCATAGCATTATCCATGTCCGGAGCTGAAACAAACAAAGACCTAGATTATTTACAATGGCAAACAATGGCAAACACTTGTTAGACATATTTATTTCCCTCTGTTTAGAAGAAAAATCCAACGAAAGCTTTGAGACCCAGATTTATACCTCCGCAGAACTCCGATTCACATTTTCTACTGCACGCTTTACTTTGTAAAAACACATAACAGAGAGAGAGTTGAAATCAAAAGTGTATGTGAAATAAAGAGAAGGGAGAAGGAGACTGTAAACTCGAATGTTGACAGAGGGAGAAGGAGATTGACCGTGGCCGGAGGGAGCAACGGATAGAGGATGACAACTGCCGAGAGATGGAGAAGGCTCCGTCACCATTGCTTAGCCGGGCACAAACCCAGCTACCTCGGTTGACTTCTTTCGACCGACCCCTCCCCTGCAATTCCCTCTCTCCTTCCACTCTTTCCTGCCATGGACCATCCTCCTCAACCCACTCACAACCGGGATTTGGGTTAAAGGAAAAGTTTCTGGAGAAAAGAGAGAGGGAGGCGGGAAAAAAGAGAGGGAAATGAAAAAGTCAAGAAATTTTAGAGAAGGAGAAAGGGAGGGAAACATGGGGCGTGTTCTGAGTCTGATAAAGGGGATGTTGGCAGGGATGTTCATACTTTAAAAAAATTGAACTAAGTTAGATTCAACTGTACTAAAAATGATTAATTTTTTTTATAAATATTATAAATTTTTATATTAGATAATACTGTATCGAATATTTTGATATAGTTTAAGTTTTAAAAATTAAAAATTGATAAAAAACCATACCGAATTGAATAATATATATAATAATTTATTAAATTATTTATATTTTATATAAAATATTTAAATTTTAAAAATTAAGATTAATTTAATAATAAATTAAAAAAATTAAAAAGACAAAGACTCGTGTAAACAAGAGGTATAAATATGACGATTAGAATGTAAAAAGAAGAAATATATTTAACCTTAACCCCATATTTTGTTTTTGCTGTGATCCATGTTATGTTTTCCAGATTTTGTTTTACTATGGTCCATGTTATGTAATAGTTTCGACTCCAATAGTGTGATTTTCAGATAGTAAGGTCATAACTCAATTTGATGATATGATTTTTAGTATGTTTTGGGAGTTTTGACATTCTCTTACTTGGTACACCGAACAAAGTATTTCATTTTTGATATACATAAAGTATAATCTTATGAAAGAGTTAGAAACATTTGATTTTGGATTAGAGATTGTAAGTACTGAATAGTTTTAAGATTTTCAAATCTTTCCTTTTATTTTCTAACTAGTTTGACATTTATAAAATATGATCATATGAAAGAATTAGAGACATCTAATTTTTAATTAAAAATTATGAGTACTACTAGTTTTAAGATATTTTAACTTTCCCTTTAATTTCTAACGGTTTGTTTGACAGAATGTGGTTTTAGGGAAAGCGAATTTGGAAAAAGTGGATTTGGCAAAAGTAGGTTGTGTTACTTGATTATATAGTAATGGTGAAGGTCGATTATAAATAAAATGTCTAAAAAGACAACTAATAAGTTTCTGCTAGCTTTGCTTCCTTTTAGTTGAAGTAGAATATTATATACTGATCCAGTTATGTAGTGCTTAGATTTTCTTAATTTCTTTTTTTTCTCTTTAAATTTCCTTAATGCTTATATTGGAGATAGCTATATAAGAGATAAGGTACCAATTTTATATTACTTGAAGGTCTTTGTGAAAATGAGAAAAGTCCTTACTCATTATTTCATATTATTTGATTTGAATAATTAGAGATAAAAAAATAACTTAATACTGAAAAATCGAATCAAACTATACTGTACCGTACCAAAACCGAAGAAATCGAAGGGATTGGTACCGGTATCAAGAAGTGTGGTTTTAGTTTTAATTTCAAAAAATCGAATATATTAGTACAATATAAATTTTATAAAAAAAGGTAAAAAACCGAACCGTGAACACCCTAATGTTGGCAATAAAAGGCAATGAAAGCCTTATAGTAAATGTGGTGATAAATTAATGGGTGTTAAAAGAAGTAAATACACGTGGTGTGTTAAAAAAACTGCATCAAAATGGGTTACAACGTACGTCTGTTGAATAGCCGAGATCATCTCATTAAAAAAGAACTCAACATAAGGTTGAAGAAGGAAATTTGAAAACCGGGTAGCTATTAATTGTGAAAGGTCAAACGAGGTTTTTCTTAATTCTTTTGCCTTTTTAATTGGATTTAATTCCTGCATTTTCCTTTTGAAATTAATTTCTTACCACTCCAATCTTGCATTTCTGTTAGAGTTTTTTTAAGCATAAAAAATTAAAAAAAAATAAAGTTACCATTTTTAGCCCAAAAAAATATAAAATGCACGCATCCAAATAATTTATAATAAGTAAAAAAATAAAATAAGCTCTCAGATATTTACCGAAGCACTCTTAAATCTTTTCAGACTTCAAAATAAAAGATGTTTAATTTGGTTTTTTCAAGAAAATTCAAAAAAATATATATTATTTTTATCTACAAAAATTGAGGGATAAAAAACTGCATTCAACTGAAGTGTGTTTAATTCATGTGTTGTTTTTATTTTTTATTTTTTCTTTTTATAATGATACAATTTTTACATTTTTTATATTTTAATTATATTAAAAAAATTATATTTTTTAAACATTCAACTTTTTATATATTAGCAAAATAAATACATGTATCACAAAAACTATTATCTTTTACTCAAAATATATACCTAATAAGGTATACAGCATCATCACTTATATTCTAATCACACAATTTCTTCATCTTTATGACACGCTTTTTTACTCTAAACTTTAATACTCTCATCAATGTGGGGCCCACGGCCTCCCGCCACCTTCGTTATCTCCTGCAAAGGCACTTAATATGAGTAATACTATCATCAAACTAGTCCCTTAAAAGTTGACCTTGATACTTATTGACCATGGGTCATTACCTTATTCTCAAAAAATACATTTATTTAAATGTGTAATGTTATCTTTTATATCCAAATTTTGCTTTTTCTCTTTGTCTAATATAAAATTACATCAAGTATTTATTTTTATCATTCTAGACCTAACCCTTGGCTTTGTACTCTAAGGAAATTGATTAATTGCAATATATTCATTTAACTCAAGCATTCTATCTCCCTGGTGTTCGATGAATTACCAATAGAAAATAGTCTCGTCACTAAATTAGTAATACAAAATACGTTCAATCATTAAATTAGTCATGAGTTACCAATAGAATGCACAGTTTTGTCACTAAATCAGTAATAGATTACCGACGAAACTTATATTCGTCGCTAAATTAGCGACGGATTTAGCAATGGACCCCAATCTGTTGCTAAATTAGCAACAGATTTAGCGACGGCTTGGTGGTCCGTTGCTAAATTAGCAACAGATTTAGCGACAGCTTGGTGGTCCATCGCTAATTTAGCGACGGACCCAATCCAACAAAATACCAACGAAAAGTTTGTCCGTTGCTGAATTAGTGACAAATTTTAGCGACGGATTGCTGTCCGTCGCTGATTTTAGCGACGGATTAGTAATCCGTCGCTAATATGTCGCTAATTCATCAGTAATTAGCGACGGACTGTTCCGTCACTAATTTTCCGTCGCTGAAACCCTGTTTTCTTGTAATGCTCCATCTGAGGATTCTAAAGCACGTGTGGTGCTATTTGTGCCGGTTTTGCACTTTAATGTCTTGTGTATGTGTAAGTTACCACTTTTGTATATATAAATTTTATTGTTATTTTCATTTAATTAGTATATGCTGATAATAAATCTTTGAGGGAAATGCTAGGTGTTAAATTGGAGATAGCTTGGCCCTTGTTAGATTTGATTAAGAGAGTGGTGAATTGTGTATGTCAATCTGGCTGTTAACAAATATTATCTTACACGACTGTTGTCTTAATTATTTTTGCTGTCATATATTTGTTTGAAGATGGGTAAATTTCATCTGCAGATCTTTGATCTATTTGATGTAAAGCAGAAGGGAGCAATTGATTTTGGTGATTTTGTTAGATCACTTAATGTTTTTCACCCAAATGCCCCATTAGAAGACAAAATTGAGTGTAAGTGAAAATGAGAAAATGCATTCGCTTTAAACTGTTTTGCAGGTTGTAATTGAATGATTGCTTATTTATATTGTCCGATTGCATTAAAAATGGCAGTTTCATTTAAGCCCTACGATTTGGATGGCATTGGATTCATCAAGTGGCCGGAGGTAACCTTGCGTCTATATTTGATGAAGCACAACAGTCCAAAATGGTTGCACCATATCCAATGAATACATATAGGAAATGGGCATGAACTTGCCTGTTTATGATCCACCAGATGCTTTTAACAAAGGAGCGCAAGTATGAGAAAAACATGTCATAATAGGATTGTATGATCAGTTTACACGGATACAGGAAGGATAAGTTTATAAAGTATTTTTAATTTTAATTTGTTTGACTAGGGCATCTAGAAAACATCAAAATTTGAAAGTATTCATATTTTATTCATTACATCATGAACATATGAAAAACAGCAATACAATGTGATAGAACTGTGTTTACTAGATGAATTATATGTTTCCCGGCATGTTTGTGAACATAGCTAAATAGTTGGTATTTCCCACATATTGCTTACCAAAATGGAACTCAAGAAAGCTACCACAGTAGATGTTGCATGATGCAGCTAATATATATTTTAAGTGTAATACATAGTTTTATCTTTAGTTTGTATCTTTGTCAAAGTTTAATCTTGCACCTTACTTTGAATTCTGTGTCTCTCTATTTTATTTGTGTGAAGTCGTTCATGCTTGGCTTATTTGTTACTGTTCATATGCTTCTCTCACAATTTTTTGGAGGAATATTTCATATTCATGAAAATGCTGTAGCTTTTTATTAATTGAAGAAGTTCATTCAAGAGAACAATTAATTGTTTATTCATTTAAATTTGGAGCTTGATCTGGTTTAGAAATTTATGCTTTTTGAAGAGACATGGAGCACATATTCAGACACTTATGTTGATTCAATTAAATTTCATTTGAACTTCCTTTCAGGCATCTTCACCATGTGTGGTTTTCCCGGGTTAAGCAAATGTTACTTGCACTACTCTGCCAGCCTGAGATGAAGCTGGCTGATGAAACCATTGAGATTATACTAGATAAGGTGAGTGGTTGCTGGTTCTTAGGTATTTGATTAAAAAATAGTTTCTGTTTGTGCCATTTCTTTATTAAGTTTTTGTAAGGACTTTTCAATTAATAAGCTGTAATCGGTATTCTGTGTTAAACTTCACATGCAGACATTTATGGAAGCAGATGAAAATTAGGATGGAAAGATAGATAAATCTGAGTGGGAAAATTTTGTGAGCCGAAACCTTTGCTGTTGAAGATAATGAACCTTCCATATCTGAGGTATGGATGATATTGTTATTTTGTATTCGCGAGTCTAATCCAAAGTTTAGGAAATTTATTTTGTATCACGAATTGCAGGGATATAACAACAACATTTTCGAGTTTTGCATTTCGTTCTGAAGTTGATGAGATGGCTACATAATAAAGACGCAAATAGCTTGTGAATTTCTCTATACTTTGTCTGAATGGCAGTTGCTTTTTGGCAAGTAAAAATGCTAACCGGCAGCTGGACCTTCTTGGAAATGAATTATGCGTACGTGTAACCGGGTATATTTGAATGGTTGCATTGTGTTGTTTCTTATGTTAACTGCAGTTGACCCAGTTACTAGTATGATCGATCTTGCCATTCTTCCTGTTCATAAGTGGTTGTGTATGAACTATCTCACACATCCATCATGGCACATTACAGATATGCATATGTTTCTCTATAATGTTAAGGAATAGAAATGGCCCAATGCAAGTGAGAATTGAAGAAATCCCAATTTAATTTATTTTTTTTTTTTTTGGGGGGGGGGGGGTTTTTGGTTTTGAAGGAGAACATTATTTATGAGGGGTGTTCACGGTTCTGTTTGTGGCTTAATTTTAAATTAAATAATATCTCTTAGTTTATAATTTTTATAAATTAAATCAAATCATGAATTTACAAGAATTAAATCAAATCAAATTACGGTTCATGGTTTAATTCAATTTGAAATTATTCATTTGTAAATTGAGTCTATTAAACTTTTTTATCGGACTCTCGCTCTCCATAACTATAAATTTGTAGTAAAATTAATTAAATTTGATAATTAAAAAGTATAATTATCAAGAAAATTTAATAAATTTAATAAGTTAAA
>CAJVSB020000746.1:0-23880 GCA_911865555.2 Thlaspi arvense
ATCTGATTTTGAGAGTTTTGTGATTGGTTCAATTCAATTTTAAGGTACTTTTAGGACGGTTTAAGCTAGTTCAAGGGTTTTGGAAGCCGGTTCACTATGGTTCAAGGGTTTTGGAGGCTGGTTCACTATTGTTCGAGGGTTGTTAAGTAAACTTGATGAGTATTGGTGTGTTGTATGAGTCTCGGGAGATAGGTAGTGAGCCTCGAGAAACTGCTAGGATTTTGGAAAGGGACTTGAGCCTAGTTTTAAGCTGTTGAGCTCGTTTCTTGTGCTAGTTTTGGTGTCGATGATAATTTTGTGTGGTTTTGATTATAGATACATCGGTAAAGAACACTTGGACTGGTGAGTCGGGTGAGGGTGACTCAAGACTTCTTTCTTCACTGACTTTAGTATTGTGAGTGATGACACATTTCCTATGCATGTGTTTTTCATGCTGAGTTTTTTTTGGCATGATGATTATGTGGTTTTGTAAATTGTATTTTGGTTATATGTTACACTTGGGATATGTGTTTGTGGTTTATGAACTGTCAGTAATTATGTTTGATATGATGATCCTGGTTTTGAGATATTTACTGTATATGTGTATGTACACCTATTTTTGACTTATATGTGAAATGGTATCTTTATGATGTGATTTGGGGACATCAAGGCTCAATTGGAGGGCAGCGATGCCATAGCATCTAGTGCGAGTGCCCTGAGCCCAGTGTAAGGCGGTAGGGGCCGCAGACATGTTGTGCACTATCCATGATGTGTTTGGGATGTTAGAGGCTCAACCGGTGGACATGGGGTCGTGGCGTGTGAGGAGTGCCTTTGGTCTAGTGGTGTGATGTGATTGGGATGCCAAGTGCTTAGCCAACGGACAATGGGCTGCCATAGTGTACGAGGAGTACCCTGGGCTCAATGATGTGATATGATGCTTGGTTATGATAGTACCCTCACAAACATGTTTTGATGTGTTATACTACTCACTGTATATGTGTATCTACATGTATGGTTTTGGACTTGAATGTGATATATAATCCCGCATGCATAGTCTAGGTATCATCTCTACACACTTAGTTTCACGACTCACATTTTATCATCATTCCAGATTTGGGTTGTTGTCCTCATCTCAAGTAGCATGCCAGAGTCAACGTGACTATTTGGAGATTTGATTGATGTACGAGCATCCCTTTTTGTATATTCATTGTTTTGTACTCTAGAATAGCTCTTTTTGTACTCTTGAATTAGTCCTAGTGGTTGTGTATTGGATGTTGTGTGTTGGGTTTACATTTATTTGATAAGATAAGCATTTTAGTATGATTTGGTATGAGGAGGCTTACTAGGGTCGGCAACCCTAGTGCCGGTCACGGACCAGGGGTCGGGTCGTGACACATTATGATCTTTCCCTTTCCGTTTTCCTTTCTTATTCCAATTGCGTTTGTGCTTGGAAGTTGAATAGGTCTTGGAACTCTTAGCAACATATGCTTGTCTAGTTGCCTTTATAGAATCGAGGCGCTTAGCTTCCAGCTTTACATGGTGAGCTACATTTATAAAGGTCTTAACACCTTTATTGTGGGTGAGATTCTATTTCATTATTTCCCAATTATCTAGGAGGGAATGGATCACAGCATATACTTGTTCATCATTCAATACATGGCATGCATTTCTCAACTCTCTAGTCATGCTAGACATGTCCTTGAGATGTTGTACCATCAAATGATTAGAACGTTTTTTATAACTATCAAACTTGATAGTCAACTGTTGTAGTCTACTTGCTGTAATTCCACCAAAACTTTTATCTCAAGGCTCAACCCAGACCTCATGAGCAATTGCATATTGCTTGTATTCACAAATGAGGTCATCCTCTATTGAACTTATGAGTATGCCTTTTGTTATGCAATCTTTCTTTTTCTAGACCCTATAGGCCTCTTGATCACGCTGGTTTTGAGCTATATTGCCTACACTGGGATCACTCACAGTTTGATTGACCACTTCTAGAGCTTCTTGCTCTTCAAGCACATACTGTATCTTTAAGTGCCAAACATAGTAGTTTTCACCATTAAGTTTCTTATTGCCCTTATTCAATTTGGCAATAATATTTTTTGAAACCATGATCTATAAAGACATTTCATTTAGTTTTAGCACAACACATATTCTAATTTTGTTTAAAAAAATAACTAACAAGTTACTGAATTTAACTTATGACATAAATTAGGTGGTCGTTAGGCTTTCCACCCATCATCCATAATTACAAATCTCATCTTTCACTTTCAGTTTACTTAAACAAAATCAATAATTCATAAGGAATTATATAATCTACCACATAGATTTTGCATAATTATAATAGTTTCATAAAAAAATCAAAAATATTATATTCAATTGTTTCATGCAATGTAAATAATGCAACTAATAATGAGGAAAAACATTACAATTATGCAAACAAGGATGATAAAAGTATCATAATAATTCCTAGTTTCGTATGCTTCTATGATCTCTTTTAATTCTTTCTCTATGGTTGGTTCAATTTTATCACTGAGAACATTGACTAGAATGGCCAAGACACTATCATTTATTACTTCCAATGTCAAGAATTTTTTCTTCAAGATCACTCTCAAAGTCATCTTCTATAGCATTAGGGTCATAATCAACATAAGATATGAGTTTCATTCCTCAAAGCATAAAGTCAATATGAACTAAAAATTCTTTAACTAAATTCATAAATGACTTTGTTCTTATTGTGTTTGTGTTCTTTAGATTGTTGCTTTACATAATGGCATCTTTCCAGAGTTTTGCCTTACATTTTCTGATCTGTAAACATACATGTGTCCAGGCAATAATGGCAGAAGGAAACAACATGCTCTTGCTATGGCTTTACCAAAATATCTGCTAAGGATATGTAAGTTGTTATCAACCTTTTCCATTTTTATCAATCCTCTTACTTTCTCATTAACAGTACACCCCGATGTTCACAGCAATCGGATTAGCATTTTCATAAATGTGTTATTATCATTTTGTTCAATTTTCAAAAATTGATTTAATGATGGAGCTGTAAGGCTATTTGGATAAGATGTGTTCTTAGTCTTTTAATTATTTGTAGACATTGTTATTAAGAATCAAAGTCTTATTTCAGCATGTTGTTTCATGTTTTGATTAGCAGAAAACTAGAAATGCTTTGGATAATTTCACTTAGAACCAATAGCTTTCAAATGCATAGAATATTAGAAATTGTATATAAAATCCTAATAATTGGTTGACATATTGAGAATAATAAATACATTTCTTGAGGAATAATTGCAAAAAGGATCAAACAAATGGCATGCTATGAAAAAAAGTGTCAGCTCAATAAATTTTATTAAATACAAAATGTATGATTCTAGACACATATGATCCTGAGAGTATCCAAAAATGATTGTTATATTCCAAAAAATACTTAATAATTATTAAAATCCTTTTATCTCTCCTGTAAAAGAATTTATGGAACATTTATGAGAATTGTTGACACAGACACAAAATCTTATATCAATATGTTTATGTATTTTATTCTGTTGCATGGAGTTTTGAATTTTGATAGAAACCCCCGTGGAATATATTTAGTGGTGTTCCATTCTCTTTTAGGGAAAAGACGTGTTTTAATGAACACATAAGCAAATTTGTTTCCACGTGCCTTTCACTATGTAGCCTTCTGGAACTTGTTACTCCTCTCAGCCTAACAGAGGAAGAAAACAATGTATGGTGGACAGGTTTTCAATCATCATGTTTTTGAAATTTCTGCTTTGGTAGAGTTTGGAAAGGACCGCTTTTGTCCTTCCCCAGCGCAGTCAAGCTGTATGTTAAAGGTTCCTGAATCCTGGTGCTGAGAAGCAGGACTTATGAGAGGAACTTGACTGGGAACACAATAATCAGAGTAGATAAACATTGCACTTGGGCCTGACTCATGAAATTTTATACTGCTTAACTTAAATGGGATGTAATTATATCTTCTTCCTTGACACATAATGTGATTTTTACTGCAGAAGAGCAATCAACAAGGGAATTGGTGTTGATAATATGCATTATGTTAACGATGGCATCTGGAAGGTACTTCACAGAAAACCCATGATTCCCTTTCCGCATATTTAACTTAAGTGTTAAAAAAGAACAGTACGTCCTAATATCATGGATGAGTAAGCAAATGTCTTGCTGCCTATATTTTGTCACCTAGTTGATTTAAAAACAAGGCCTCCCATAAAGGTAATAAATAATAAACCTCTCAAAAACTTTGGTCTTGCAGATGGAACATCTAGATGGATAATCTCTGAGACTGAGCTGTCCCCTATTTATTTGGTTATTGCTGATCAGACTAAAGGAGTTTTCAGATATCTCGTGCTGTTCTTTGCTTCTTCACAATCGCAACTGGGAAGTCAATCTAGATATCTAACCAGCCTGTGGTGCATATTGCATTCTGAGTCTTATGTACTTCTATATGGAAATCCTCTAGAATTAGCCAAAGTCTATTTAAAGATGGGTGCTTTGTTTTACATGGCAACATTCGCGTGTTTCATTTTGTCCTTGCTCTTGCAAAATGAAAATGATAGTACTTTATAAATGAGTTGTTTTACTCTTCAGCATTGAAGCTGACCTAAAAATAAAAATAAAAAAAGCAAAAAAGGGACGTTTAAAAATAGTAAAAAATATGATTAAAAAAAGAAAAAAATTATGATAAAGAGCTAAGAAAAGGTTGTATTTACAGTTAAAATTGTCATAATTTATAAATAAATAAATAATTGCAATAAGGTATAAAAAAATACACCACAATTTTATATCAAAACTACCATAAATTACAGTGGTTAAACCGCCGTAATTTATAATAAAAAATTAATTGTAAAAAAAGACAGTTAAAAACTACCATAATTCACGACAGTTCAAACCGCTGTAATTTATAACAGTTTTAATTATCGTAATTTACCGCGGTTAATGCAACAGTTTGTCTTTAACCACCATATTATAATGAATGACGGACAGGATTTTGGCAGTTTTTCAAATTGCCATATACATAAAAAAATAACGGTTAAAATTACCGTTTTTTACCAAAATAACTGTCATAATTTGCAATTTTTTTGTAGCATCCATTCTCAGAATGACACTCATTAATGTTGTACATTCGTCTCTGGTTTCCATTTTTGTGGTGTGTCTCAGCAAGCTTTGTTGCCATTTGTGTAGATGAAGATGGAGTAGAGGATATTGCCCGTGAATCCGAACCCAGAGACAACTGTGATCCAAGCCTATATATATGGCCCTTCAGCCTTCCCCTAGCGACATGTCAGATGTTTGTCTTAGAATATGTTTGACGAGCATTTGAAGTCACCAAGCTTACAACCAAGCCCCGAGAAGAGGAGGGGATGTTTGCAAATGTTTTTGAAAAATCAAAAGTAGGGCACTTTAAATAAAAGTGGGTAAAATCAAATTTTAATTAAAAGTATAGTGTGTTTGTATAATTTGTAAAAAAGACTTTCAAAATTAGTAAAATAATATTTGAGATATAATTTTGTAGAATAATTGTGGAGAAAATTTTGAAATAAAAAGATTATTTTACCCTTGTATATATTCTAATATTTTTACCATCACTAATTATTTTTTCTGTTTTTTTTTTCCTCATCTCTCACTCCCCCCTCTCTCTATCTCTCATACGCATTTTCTTCACCATCAGTCAGCAACTGTTCTTCCCCAACCCCGATTACTTACTTGTCTTGCATTCACAGATGATGCTCGACTTGTAAATAGATTCTGAATCATCAATAACCCACATCAACAACTCAATCGCAAGCGTAGAGATCAGCATCAATACCCCACTCAAAAGTCACGTTAAGATTGCTTCCTCTTAAATTGCGTCAATGGGATTATGGAGGAATTCTTTACAGATTTTTTATTTTCTATTTACTGTCCATAATTTAAATGTGCATATTTTATTTATTGTTTTTCTATAATAATTGTAATTTTTTAAACTTTTGTAAAATTATAACTAAGATATGTCCCATTTTTAAATACATATCACAGATTGTAAATCAAGTGATATATTAAAACCAAATTCTTGCACCATATAGAGCATATGGTAAAAAATTTTTGGAGCGAGCTGATTGCCGAAAGCTCAAGTGAATTTGAATTTGGGGTAAGGTTTTTGGGCTTATAATATATGAACGGGAAATTCTATCCAAGCCTGTTGTCATGGTAGCTCGCGTTTAACCAGCCAAAGTTGTTTTCAGGTCCAAGGGCTACTTGTTTGGAAACAGTTTTCTATTTTTGTCCTATATTTTTATATTATTTTTATTATTTTCCTGTTTAATTAGGACATTTAACGGGGATAGGACGTTGTTCGGCAAATTGATGCTTAACTTGTCAAGAAGCAGAGAAAGCAATACAAAATTCCTTCACAAAAAAAAAAATAAAAAAATAAAAAAAAAATGATTTATACATTTAGTTCAGCTCAAAATTTAAGAAATGCTTCGAGTTTTGATTTAACGCCTTCATCTTAACCCGAGACTACCTTAACCTACTTTATTCTAAACTTGGGGGACGCTTAAAGCTTATAACAATGTCATTATCGCCATGCACTTTTCTATAAGCTACTTTTTTATGAATATGTTCCATGCTTAACGAGCAGCAAGAGCCATCATACCTTTTTATTTTTCTGTTGTTTTGTGGGGGGGGGGGGGGGGGGGTGGCAGTGTTGAGAAGGGAAACCAGGTAATGCATTATTAATCCTACCTTTTAGTACTTCTATTTCTTTACGTTTTTTAATTTTAGCATGCTAATTATTTACATTTTTTTTCAGTTGAACTTGGACTAGGAGTTAGGTATTTTAGTTTCTTGCTCAGTGCTGTAAGCAGGCTGACCCAAGATGATTTATGCTGTGTTTGATAATGTTTGTGTCTTTCATTTTTTCAAAAGAATTGAAAGCCATGTTCTTGTTTATTTTTAAGAAAACAAAAAAAAAAATTATTAAGGATTAGCAATGTGATCAGCGGGAATATTCTTTTTTTTCTAATCAAATGAAAGGAGAAATTTTATATTATTTTTGAAAATTTTCTGAAATTTGATAACATGTGCCAAATTTCTAAAATGATTTAGATAATTTATTAAATGTTGTATATTTCTTATACTTGATAATTTTTAACCAAACAATCACTTATTAATTCAAATAGAACACCTCCACCGAAGTAAATTGAATTTTGCAATCAGCAAAATGTTATATATATTTTTTAATAATTTTCCAGTTTAATTTGGACTTCTAACGAGAATAGGACTCTCTCATTCAGAATAGGACTTCATCAAGATAGACTTTAATGATATTTAAATAAGGATTAGTAACTCTTTATATAGTCAGTGTTCCATCTTGAACAAAAATTTATATAGTTTCTTGGGTTTGTTTAATTTTCAAGGACATTTGCTGCATCAAATATTACAAAAAATCTAAAATTTAAAAAGTTTAATCAAACACACCCCTATAATTTTTAAGTTTTTGGACAAAGATCTACAGCTCAAGAGACAGAGAAAAGCAGTAAAAATTCCTTCACAAAAAAGGAAGATGTATACTTTTAGTTAACCTTATAATCAAGAAATGGTTCGGATTCTGATCTATGGTCTTCATCTTAACCTGAGACTACTTCAAACTACTTTATTCTAAGGTTGGTGAATGGTTAAAGTTTAAAATGATGTCGTCATCTCCATTAATACTCCTATAAGTTACTTTTTTATGAATACAAATGTATGCTTAATATAAGCAGCAAATGGGGCTAAAGGAGGCTAATCAAGAAAAGTTGATCAGAGAAGAGCCCTCATACTCAAAGTGCAGGGCAGACAGTGTCAAGAAGGGAAATCAGTTAATTAGACTACTAACCCTAATTTTATGTAACTTATCTAATTTGAGCACGCTTAATTATTCTTAGTATTTTCACTTGAACTTGGACTAGGAATTAGGTATTTTGTAAGCAGGCTAACCAAAGATGATTTATGTTGTGTTTGATAATATTTGTGTGTTCTTGTTCATGTTTTCAGAAACTTGAGAGCTATGTTCAAAAACCAACGTGGGGATAATTTTTTTTCTAAACAAATGAAAGGAGAAATTTTATGTTATTTTTGAAAATTTTCTGAAATGTGATAACATTTGCCAAAATTTTTAAAAGTTATAGATAATTTATTAAATATCATATATTTCTTTTATTTTTAAAATTTTTAAACAAAATAATCCCTTATTGATTGAAAGATACTACACTACAAGAAATTTTACTTTTTACAACAAAATTTTTTGTTGTCAAAAATTGTAAATTTGTTACTAATAGTATTCTCAACGAAAAAATATCATTGCCAGCTTTGTTGGGGCTATATTCGTTACTAAATGTTCTTGGCAACAAAAGTATACCATCATTATTTATTTATATATTATAGTTTACGTTATTTATTTTGTTGGTAAAAAAAATTTGTTGCGCATATATATAGTATAGCCAACATTATTTATTTCATTCATAAAAAATATTTGTTGCACATATGTGTATTATAGCCAACATTATTTATCTCGTTCCTAAAAATTTTTTATTGCGCACATGTATAGGATAGCCACATTATTTATTTTGTTCATAAAAATTTTTCATTGCACATATGTATATTATAGCTAACATTATTTATGTTGTTAATAAAAATAAACAATGGGCAAAATAAATTTTGTATTGAAAAAAGCATTTATTTTGTAGGGGAATAGGATAGTTTGTTGCCAAACATCCCTTAATAAGTCATATTCCTTATATTGCGGGACAATTTTTAATATGATTGGTAATGAAATATTTTGCGGCCAAATATATAGTTTCCCAACAAAATTCTTTTGTGCTTAAAGAATATTTTGTACAACATAATAAATTGTTCCTTATTCATCAAGGTTGAAATTAGGCAACAAAATATTTCATGCCTAAAATACATTTCATGGACAATTTTATTAATAAGTAAAGTTTTAGGTAACAAAAATTTTGTTGCATATTATTTTCTTATATTTATAAATATATGATCATTTGGAACTAATCTAATTAAATTTGTTGATAAATTATTTTTATTGTTTCTTTCCATTATTGCATCTAAAAATAAAATTATTTTATAATTTTAACTTTTTATGTCACTGAAAAATTTTTAATTCATTATACTTGACTAATTCATAAGTCCTATAATATAAAAATAATGTTAAAATCATCATTTAGAATAGATTAAACTCTATGAACAAAATATAATTCAAAAAATTTATAAATCATTTATCATAAAATTTTAGTAGTATCAAATATCATATCCTTTCATAAAAATATAGAATTTAACAAGAATTATATAGTAAAATATTTTAAACATATATGAATCAAACTAACATAAAAAAATGATCAAGACTAGCATCTCTTATTTTCAAAACAAATGTCATCATTATCAGCTAATCTGCCTGAAGCCATCGTCACCAAAATTAAGCCATCACCCATAGTGTGGTCATATTTGAGAGTGTTTGCAAGAAAAAGCCTGCATACACAAGAAAGAAACACAACAAGTGCGTCACTAGCCAGGTAAAATTTCAAGAACATACAGTCCTATATGCAGAAATATAATACTACGATACATACATGCTTCAAATCTCTAAAGACAACTCACCACTTGGCATCCCATGCCCAAGGTACTGAAAAGTCATTCAGTACAGCATCCAGAATTTCAGTTTTGTTCATGATATTGCTAAGTGCATCGACTCTCGTACAACCTCAAACTCTCTATTAACATGGTAAGCATGCACCAGATTAGGAAGAAGTAAAATTAATAATTAATGTTTGCATATATACATACAGACACAAATATATATTTAGGAAGAAGTAAAATCAGTAATTAAAGCTTGCATATGCACATACAGACACAAATATATATATATATATATATATAAAGGTACAAATAGAGAGACCTTTCGCTGTTGCTTGAGGCGATGCTCTGAGCAGATGATTTGTTGCCTTGTCAGATGATTTTGCCAAAGCAGCTCCATAACCTCCTCATCAGCTCTGTTCAGACACATACAAAGATGTATAAAGTAGTTAACTACGGAAGAATCAACGAATAATGAGAGTAAACGGGGCTAACATTGATGATTTTTTTGGTCGGGTTACGCCAGACGAAGTCAGAATCGAGTCATCTTCATCCATTTCAAAATCTGGAACACAGTGATTCATCCTCTGCGATAAAATTCAAAGCGCGAGGTAGAATTATCAACTTAGCAGTCAAATCAAATCACTAAAAGGACAATGAACTCCGAGACGAAGGCTCGAATTCTAACTCACTATATCAATTTCAGGTGATTAAATCTGTAACTCAGCGCACAGGTTTAATTCTACTTCTGAACATTAAAAAAAACACTGATTTAAATGATCTGATCATCATCTCGACTCCATAGACTCTCTATCCAACAGCTGCTCGAGTGCTTCGTCTTCTGCTGATTCTCGCCTTAGACTCTGTTTCTCCCTCTAAAACTGTCATCTCAATAAAACACACACTCCAGGTTCTTGCCAACAAAACTCTTTCTCTCCCCCCTCTCGCACGAAGAAAGGTTGCTGCCCTGGCGCCTGCGATACTTCTGGCAGCAGATGATGGGGAAATAGAGAGATTTCAGAAGATGTGCCATTTTGAGCTATATTTGTTATTCCTCCTCTTTTGTGCCCTTTTCTTCTAAAATGTCCTTTGCAGCCAGAGATAAGGCCTATCTCTCTCTCTCCGCGAATAATGTCAACGGGAAACAGACAAGCTCGATTTCGATTGTGCATGTACATTGCACCCAAAGCAAACACGCTCCACCACGCGCTCCCCACGGTCGCGTACTAACTGCCCAACGCCGATCTGACGTTCTATACCTCGCTAACTAGGGCTTTCTGTAATCAAAGCCGTCGATCACTTTGTGGTTCCCATCCGAGATTTTTGTACAGTGCATCGCCGTTGAGTGTTGGGCTTTGACCTTGACTTCTCTGTTTGGATTGAGAGAAAGAGAGAGAGTTTGGAGAAGAACATATGGTTAACGTGGGACAAGCCTCAAGAAGCATAAAAGTACGATTAATTAATTAATATATAATTAATTGAGCATAATAATAAGGTGAGAAATGCCAGTGGGGCAAGATGAAGAAGCAAGATAGTGGCTGAGAAAGGGTTGATGGATTTTAATCATTGTTTAAAATAAGGGTTGTTAGATATTCCCCAATATCTAAAGTATCATTTTGGCAACAAAATATTTTGTGCACAAATATGATTGTCATTTGCCAATAATTTATTTAGTACCTAAATAATTAATACATTTGTGTACACTAATTTTTTGTTGGCAAATATCTTAAACCATTCACAACATTGTATTTAATTGCTAAGAAGAGACAAAAACTACAAAATATTTTGTAAAAAATAATATGATAATTAGATACATTGAATCATCATTGGCAATTCGTTGAAATATTCACAACAATGTATTTGTTGCATTTTAACACTCATGGAGAACAAAAAATTTTGTTGCTAAATTTAAATGTTTAAGTGCAAAATTAAGTTATAGCCAAAAGAAATACTTTATTGTCAACAAAATAACTTGTTATAAATACTCTATAATATAAGTAATATAGTTTTGGGAACAAAATATGATTTATATTACGAAAAGTTTAGTTGTTCAGCTACAAATGTAATTTTTTGTTATCAAAACCTAGCTAATAGCAACAAATTTCTAGTCGTGCTTAAAAAATATGTTGTGCATTTTATATTTTTTTTGTAGTGTCACCTCCTTTGGGGCAAATTGAAATTCGCAATCAACTACATATCTTATTTTAAAAAGTTGTTATACTTTTTATTCTATGTTTAGTAGAAATATGCATGAGCGCGTGCACACACGCACATATATATTTACATATTATAATTAGAAATTTATTTGAAAGTCAATTTTTAGTTTAATGTATGATTTGATACTATTAATTATGCATACAAATTATAATACCTCAATTTAGGAGGTGAATTGAAAATTTTGATAATTTAGAGATTTAATTAATAGCAATAGAAAATTCTGGGACTTAATTAGAAGATTAGAGAGTCAAATTGATTTAATTTAAACATTAAAAGCCCAAATAGAATAAATCAAAAATAACTGAGAACTAAATCACATGTAATCAAGAAATGAGGAACCGAATTGCAAATTTTTAAAATCTGGATTTGATCATCATTCTCTGTTGCCTTGTTCGAAACCCTAATTGCAATCCTATCAAATTCTCATGATTTAAGCGATTTGAACTCAAATTAAGTACACAAAACCTAGATTTGATCATCATCCCTATTTATTTATCTGAAACCCTAACTACAATCTTGTTAAATCTTCCATATTTACGTAACTTGATCTCAAATTAAGTACACAATTATGTCTATACAAGTCATTAGCATAATATTTCTCGTTTAATTTCACTTAATCCCTTTACTTTTGGGAGAAATTATCAAGACATAGTCGCTAATTTCTGTCACCTTCTCTATCACTGCTACAAGCATCACTATCATTTCTGGTTTTGTTTTTCTTCAATTGATAAAAGCAAAGAAATCATCTTGTATCTCTTTAGCATCAAAAGCTACCATTGTAGACTTAAAAGCTTGCCTTGCTACAGGATTCTCTCAATGAAGGAAGTAAGAAGACAACCCAATTAATTAGGTATGAATTGGGTTTGGTTTGGATTTTGAATTGAATCATGGTTTTATGGAAATGGGTTGGGTGTTGGATTGTGATATAGACTCCATATTGGATCTGGATCTGGATGATGGTTCCAAGTTTCAATTTAAGGGTTTTGAAATGGTTTTGAGATTATAGGTTTAGATCTAGTGGAACTAGAATTGTAATTGAGAATATGAGTTTTGGATTTGTCTTGGGTTGTGATATTAGACCCAAGGGATATTAGGTAATGAATATGAATCTGGATTTAAATTTGAGCTTTGGATCTAATTTTTATGCAAGGGCTTGTATTTTGAATCTGGATTGTAAATTGGGCTCTGGATCTAGATCTCGAGATCTAAAATTGGTTTTAAATTTAGATTATGTGTATAGATTTAAATAGTGGATTTGAATTAGTAGATTTGGATTAGATTTCAAATAGGGACTTCAACCTTTAAAAATAATAACAACAACAATAATATAATAAATTGAAATTGGATTTATATTAGCATTCTAATTTTGGAACTAATGGGTTGGATTTGGATTTCTACGTTTAGATTGAGCCATTGGATTTGGACACTAGATTTTGGGATCCAAATATGAAACTGGATTATTCTTTTAAAAGAAGCAAATAAATATAAATAAAAATAAAAATATTAAATCTGGATTTGAGTTTTGGACCTCAAGATCTAAATCTAGTTTTGAATTTAGATTTTCTCAACATAATGGTTTTGACTAAGAGTTTCTAAAATAAATCAAACTCTTAAAAGTATTTTAAGATTCTATTTTACAAATGTTATCGCTTTTGTGGTTTTAGATTCTTAAAAGTTCCTCGTTAAGCCCATACTACTGAAAATTGAACTATTTGATTCAAACATGTTCAGTGAGTAATAATATACATTTATAAGCATTTACTATTTTTCAGATTTGTTGTATATTTTGATTATACATGATAGACTTGATTTCTAAAAATTAAATTAAATTTTGTTATAAAAGCATAACAAGGGACATGTATATAAAATTATTAATTTTATTTTGAGAAACTGTCAAATTCAATCTTTCCGATGTTGTTTACATCTGTGAGTGAGAACTTCTATTTTCTGTTGAAATTGTTGTCCCAAAGGCAACCCAAGAAGTGGGTGAATTGGGTTTTTATCGCGGAAGCTAAGAGTATGAAAAATTAAAAACAAAAATATTGAATCAAATAAATTTATACAATTCATCCAATAATAAATATAAAACAATTTTAAGTAAAGTAAAGAGAGTAGGGATAAGCGATATAAACTCTTTTACAGTGGTTTGACTTGCTATCCAAATTTACTTCCACTCTCTCGAGCTCCAACTAGCCGAGATTCTACTAAATCTCTTGCACTTGACAGAGGCAAGAAATCTAAAGTACAAATAAAGTCCCTTACACTTGGCGGAGTCAAGAAATCCTAATTACAAAATCTTTGATTCGGTGAGTTTCAAACATCAATACAAATGATAATGAAGATAAAGTAAAAATGTAGCAATTCCTCTTAAGTAGAATTAGCTACCACTCATGTACAAAAATGATCTCAGTTCAAAGAGACTCTCCCAAGAATAAAACAATTTACTCTATACACTCTTTGATATAATAATAAACAATACAGTACAAAGAATTAGAGAGAGATTTAGGAGGCTTTGAGAGCTTATCGTTATGTACTTCTCCTTTCAATATTACTCCTTTTATAGGTAAAAACACCAAAGAGATGTTGGCCTTTGTAGAAGACAAAATCATTTGTCAATAGTAATTGCATATTGACTCGTTTCAAAAATTCAAATAAAATAACTCCGAACGTTTAAAAACTCTTTAAAAATTTTTGAATACTCTTCAATGAGTCTATTTTCAAATTCAAAAAGAATCATTTAATTATCGTGTGCCGTTTGAGAGAAATGATCAAAAGTTCAATAACATATCAAACTGTAAAATTACTTTTGACAAAAATTGTCGGTCAAGTTCAAAATTGTCTAAAAATTTGAATTTGTATTCAAAAATAACAAATGATATATTTTTGAAAATTTTATAATGTCTACTTTCATTCAAAATTGTATTCGTACAAATTTAACTTTTATATTTTAAGATATGATAAAAATATTATGACATACTCATTTTGTCTGCTGACAGTATAACTCAGTAGAATGGCCCACTTTGAAAAATTATATCTATCAATCTATAATTGTAAAACATGCATATAATATATGAATTTAAAGCTTAGCACGTTTATTTTGCAAATAAAATTAATTCAGAATTTTATTTATATCATAAGTTATATTTTATTAATTAAAACTAATATCATGCAGATTTTAATATTGACATTTTCAGAAGACAATATAAGAAATGATATAATAAACTGCTTTAATATAAAATAGTATATAAGATAAATTATACATTAAAATAAATATATTTGAGTATAGTTTTATATAAAATTGACTATATTATTTTTAAAATTTTCTTTAGTAAAATATAATCAATTTATTACATACATGTATAATTTGACAGTTTCACAATTTAGCACATGTAGTGTGTATAGTTAAATAATAAAATTAATATTATAATTTGTCCATATTGTCTATTATATAAATATATACATATAATAGTTTTAATTTGTTTAGTCATTATCAAAATAAATATGAAACTTTTAGGCTAACAATCTCCCCATTTTTGGTGATGACAAAACAAATATGTAATGCAAGATATTCATTAAGCACATACCATGTAAATTCTCCCACTTTTTGATATCATCAAAAAGATAAACTACATAAGCTCTCCCTCAATATATGCAAGAAAAATATTTAGAGACTTTTCCTTTTCAAAAATGAATTGATGCAAATAATATTAATTATATACTTGAGTCTATAAGACCAAGTTTTCTTTTAATAAAACAAAATTTTTCTTCATTAAGAGATTTTGTAAAAATATCCGCTAGTTGATATTTGATATTCACAAATTCTAGTGTTATGTCATATTTTTTAACATGATTTCTCAAGAAATAATGTCTAATATCAATGTGTTTTGTTCTTGAGTGTTGAATAGGATTCTTAGAAATGTTAATGGTACTAGTATTATCACACTAAATTAGAATATATTTATAATTAAGTTCAAAATCTAGTAAAGTGTGCTTCATTCATAAAATTTGTACACAACTTCCCGCAGCTACATATTCCGCTACAACCGTAGACAAGGCAACCGAATTTTGTTTTTTACTAACCCAAAAAATTAAAGATTTTCTAAGAAAATGACAAGTTCTACTAGTACTTTTTCTATCTAATTTACATCCTCCAAAATTCACATCCAAATAAGTAGTAAGTTGAAATGAGGTTCCTTTAGGATAAAATAATCCTAAATTTATAGCTCCCTTAAGATATTTAAGAATTTTTTTGAAAGCATGCAAATGAGATTCTTTTGAATTTTCTTGAAATTTAGCATACAAACAAACACTGAACATGATATCGGGATAACTAGTAGTTAAGTACAATAAACTACCAATCATACCTCTGTATAACTTGATGTCTATAAGTTTTCTATTAATATATCTTTATCAAGTTTGATTGAGGAACTCATAGGAGTTCTCATAATTTTAGAATTATCCATCCCAAATTTTTTTAGTAGCTCTTTAGTGTACTTAACTTGATTTATCACAATCCCTTCTTTGAGTTGTTTATTTGAAACCAAGAAAGAAATTTAATTCACCCATCATACTCATTTCAAATTCATTTTGCATAGATGAGGCAAATTTTTCACATAAAGATTCATTAGTAGCTCCAAAAATAATATCATCCATATTATCCATTTTTCCATTGAAAATCTATTTTCTAATAAAAATTTTAAAAGCCTTTCATACCATGATCTAAGGACTTGTTTTAAACCATATAAAGCTTTTGAAAGTTTGTAAACATGATCAACATATTTTTCATTTTCAAAACCCGGTGGTTGTTTAACATAAATTTCTTCAATAATAAAACTATTTAGAAAGGCACTTTTAACATCCATTTGAAATAGTTTAAAATTCATATGAGATGCAAATGCAAGTAATATTCTAATAGTTTCAAGTCTAGTTACGGGAGCAAAAGTCTCTCCATAATCTATTCCTTCTTCTTGATTGAAACATTGAGTTAAAAGGCTTGCCTTATTTCTAATTATATTACTAGATTCGTCAAGTTTATTTCTAAACACCCATTTGGTTTCAATAACCGTGTGATCACTAGGTCTAGGTACTAATTTCTAAACTTTATTTCTTTCAAATTGATTTAATTCTTCTTGCATAGCTAAAACCCAATTTTCATCATTAATAGTTTTGGGCTCAATTTGAGAAATAAAAAACAAGTGTTCATAAATATTTTTTAATTGATTTCTAGTCTTTCTACAATTACTAGGATCATCAATAATTTGTTTCATAGGGTGGCTAGATTTATACTTCCAAGCTTTAAGCAAATCACTATGCGGAGTTTCATCTAGATTTTCTATATTAGGGGGATTTTCAATTTCTTTTTCTTTATCATTAATATTTAAATTAATTAAATCATCCTCAACATCATCATATATGACTTTATGCTAAAGTGGATCAATTTCATCAAATATAATATGCATAGGTTCTTTAACTACATTAGTTCCTTTATTAAAACTCTATAAGCCTTACTAGTAGTAGAATAACCTAAAAATATACATTCACCTGATTTTGCATCAAATTTGCCAAGATTATCTTTGGTGTTTAAAATAAAACACTTACACCCAAATACTTTAAAATAACCAATCTTAGGTTTTCTATCAAATCAAAGTTTAAAAGAAGTTTTCTTAAGAATTAGTAAATAAGAACTCGATTTAAAATATAACATGTCATATTAACTGTTTTAATCTAAAAATATTTAGGCAGCTTATATTTATTAAGCATAGTTCAAGCCAATTCTTGTAAAGTTCTATTTTTTTTTCAACAACTCCATTTTATTGTGGGGTTCTAGGTGTAGAAAAATTATGGTCATATGCATAAATATTACAAAGAATTTCAAATTCATTATTTTCAAATTCTCCACCATGATCAGTCCTAATTTTTGAAATCATATAACTTTTTCTCATTTTGAACTCTTTTATAAAATTTTAAAAATTGAGAACATGCTTCATTCTTGTGAGTCAAAAATAATACCCAAGTAAATCTTGAAAAGTCATCAACAATTACGAAAGTATAGAGTTTTCCACCAAGAATAGCAACTTGAAAATGTTCAAACAAATTCAAATATAAGAGTTGTAAAGGTCTAGATGTAGAAACTACATTTATAGATTTAAAAGAAGTTTTTCTTTGTTTTCCCAATTGACAAGGAGCACAAATTTTATTTTTATCAAATTTGAATTTAGGTAAGTCAATGAGTAGTTGTTTTCTTAAAAGTTTAGAAATTATATCCATACTACAATGATCTAACATTCTATACCATAGCCAAGAATCATCATGTAATGCACTCAAACATTTCACATTTTGTTTAATCAAATCATCAAAGTCAATAGTATACACATTTTCGTCTCTCAAAGCAACAAATACTAAAATATTATTCTTATTAAAAACCTTGCATGCATTATCTTGAAAAATAATTTAATAACCTTTATCGTATAGTTGACTAATACTAAACAAGTTATGTTTTAAGTCATCAACAAACAAAACGTTATCAATAATGGGGGAGTTAGGGTTATCAATTTCTCCAATGTCAATAATCTTACCTTTTACATTGTCTTCAAAAGTCACATAACCCCAATCTATTTTCGAAATAGAATTAAACTTTGTGTAATCTCCTGTTATATGTCTTGAGCATCCGCTATCCAAAATTACTTATTCTTTCTTGTGGTGCTTTTCGTGCAAATCTCTTACAAAAATAAATTAGACTTTGATTTTTGGTACTCAAACTTTTTGGGTCCAATAATATTAGTATATGATCCCTTATGAACTCAAATAGATGCAATGTTACATTTTCTTTTCATTTATAATCATTTGAAACTAAAAATATTCTTAGGCCCAATTAACAATTTTCTTTTTAATGAACAATCATATGCATAATGTCCTTTTCCACCACAATAATAACATGTAATAAATAGACTACCTTGATGAGAACTTTTTAGAAAATAATTTTTGTAAAACTTTTGTCCTTGACAAGTTTTGTAACCTAATCCGGTTTTATTAAAACCATATCTTTGAGTAGCAAGCAATTTATCTAAATTTTCCTTTCATTGATTAAATTTAGATAAAACATTTGTAAGCTCTTCGACTCTTTTTTTCAATATATCATTTGTTTCATTCTTAGATATAGAGTAAGTTAAGTTTTCAAACTATCCTTTTCATTTTTCAAACTAACATTTTCACTAGAAATATTTGAAAACATCTTTTTCAAATCTTTATATTTCTTTGCAAGATTTGCTAATTTATTTTGTAATTCATCACATGCATACAATAACTCATCATAAGATAACTTAAAAGTGCTAAAAGTAGAAGAAGATGAACTTACCTCATTATCACTTTCTCTAGTAGCCATGAGACATAAGTTAACAATGTCGCTTCCACTTGATTCTTTTACATAGTCACTTTCATCACTTAAATCCCAAGTAGTGGCTTTCATGACTTCTTTTTCTTTCTTCTTCTTCTTTAGAAGTGGACAATCCGATTTTATGTGCTCACGTTTCTTGTATTCATAGCATATAATATCTTTATTGGAGGAACTTTCTTTTTGATCACCTCTCCTTTGTCTTCTTTCAAATTTCTTCTTCTTGAGTAGTTTAGTGACTCTTTTTGCAAGATATACAATTTCATCATCACTTTCTTCTTCACTATCATTGGAGTTTTCTTTCATAGTAGATTTTAGAGCAATACTCCTTCCCTTTTTGGCTCTTCCTCCTCTTCATTTCTTTGAGTCATTTCATAGGTCATTAGTGACCCTAGAAGCTCTTCCATTGATACTTTGAAAAGATCTTTTGGCTCTTGTAAGGCGGTCACCTTTGGAGCCCAACTCTTGCTAAGTATCCTAAGAATTTTCTTGACAAGAATTTTATTATTAAAATTTTCACTAAGAGAAATCATACCATTAATAATATCTATAAATCGAGTATAATATCTTTTTAAATTCATTTCATTTCATCATAAAGAGTTCATATTCATGCTTAAGCATATTGAGTTTTGTTTCCTTAACTCTACTCATACTTTCATGTATTATTTCAAGTGTTTTCCAAATATTTTGTGCCGTTTTACAAGTAGAAACTCTATTAAACTCATTTCTATCTAGTGCACAAAACAATGTATTCATGGCTTTAGCATTAGTTGTAAAATTTTTCTTATCATTTTTATCCAATCCTTTTTATCTTTAACAATGACTATATTATATTTAACTACTATGGGAGTGTTATAACCTTCGTTAATAATGTTCCAAATATCATACTCTATTTGTTGAAAATAAATAGTCATCCTAATTTTTTAATAACTATAGTCACTACTATTAAAGAAAGGTGGTCTAGTAATAGATTGACCCTCCATAACTTCATGTGCACCAATGGTTATCATAATGTGTAATCTTTACTCTAAAGACTTGTTAAGGTGAATATTTAGCATCTAGATCTGATACCAATTGTTGTCCCAAAAGACAACCCAAGATGGGGTGAATTGGGTTTTTATCATAGAAGTTAAGAGTGTGAAAAATTAAAAACAAAAATATTGAATTAAATAAACTTATACAATTCACCCAATAATAAATATTAAACAATTTTAAGTAGAGTAAAGAGAGTATGGACAAGCGATACAAACTCTTTTATAGTGGTTCAACTTGCTATCTAAGTTTATGTCCACTCTCTCGAGCTCCAATTGGCCGAGGTTCCACTAAGTCTCTTGCACTTGATGGAAGTAAGAAATTCCGAGTACAAATAAAGTCTCTTATACTTGGCAGAGGCAAGAAATCCTGATTACAAAGCCTTTGATTCGATGAGTTTCAAACACCAATACAAATGGTAATGAAGATAAAGTAGAAATGTAGTAATTCCTGTTTAGTAGGATTAGCTACCACTCATATACAAAAATGATCTCACTTCAAAAAGGCACTCTCAAGAATAAAACAATTTGCTCTATGCACTATTTGATCTAGTAATAAATAATATAGCACAAAGAATTAGAGAGAGATTTAGGAGGCTTTGAGAGTTTGTTGTTGTGTACTTCTCCCTTCAATCCATGCTCTTTTTATAGGCAAAAACACCAAAGAGACATTGGTCTTTGTGGAAGAAAAAATCATTTGTCAATAGTAACTGTACATTGGCTCGTTTCAAAAATTCAAATAAAATGGCTCTGAACATTTAAAAAATTTTAAAACATTCTTGAATACTCCTTAATGAGTCTATTTTCAAATTCAAAAAGAATCATTGAATTATCATATGCCGTTTAAGAGAAATGATCAAAAGTTCAATGACATGTCAGACTGTAAAATTGTTTTCGACAAAAATTGTTTGCCAAGTTCAAAATTGTTTAGAAATTTGAATTTGCATTCAAAAATAAACAAATGATATATTTTTGAAAAGCTTATAACGTCTACTTTCATTCAAAATTGGATTCGTACAAATTTGACTTTCATATTTTAAGATATAATAAAATATTCATAGTGTTAGCCTCAAGGTTTCATATTTATTTTGATAATGACAAAACAAATTAAAAATTATTATGTATATTATATAATGAATAATATGGACAATTTATAATATTAAGATTATTATTTAACTACATACATTACATGTACTAAATTGTGAAGCTGTCAAATTAGACATGTGTGTAGTAAATTAATTATATCTTACTATAGAAAAGTCAAAAAATTATAAAGTCAATTTTATATGAAACTACACTCAAATATCTTTATTTTGATATATAATTCATCATATATATTTTTTTGTATTAAAGCGTTTATTATATCAATCTCACATATTATTTTCTGAAAAAGTATTTCTTGAAATCTGCACGATATTGGTTTTAATTAGTAAATATATAATTTATAATATAAATAAATTCTGAATTAATTTTATTTGTAAAGTAGACGTGTTGAGCTTTAAATGCATATATTATTTGCACGTTTTACACTTATAGTTTGATAGATATAATTTTTCAAAGTAGGCCATTCTGCTGAGTTGCACTGTCAGCAGACAAAATGAGTATACTACAGTATTTTTTACAATATCTCAAAATATAAAAGTCAAATTCACACGAATCCAAATTTGAATGAAAGTAGACGTTATAAGCTTTTCAAATATATATAATTTGTTATTTTTGACTACAAATTCAAATTTCTAGATAATTTTGAACTTGGCCAACAACTTTTGACAAAAGCAATTTTACAGTCTGGCATGTCGTTGAAGATTTGATGATTCTCTCTCAAACGGTGCATGATAATTGAATGATTCTTTTTGCATTTGAAACTAGACTCAATGAGGAGTATTCAAAAATATTTTAAGATTTTTTGAACGTTCGGAGCCATTTTATTTGATTTTTGAATCAAGCCAATGTGCAGTTACTGTTGAGAAATGATTTTGTCTTCCACAAAGGCCAACGTCTCCTTGGTGTTTTTGCCTATAAAAGGAGCATGGATTGAAGGGAGAAGGACACAACAACAAGCTCTCAAAGCCTCTTCAATCTCTTTCTAATTCTTTGTGCTATATTGTTTATTACTAGATCAAAGAGTGCAAAGAGGAAATTGTTTTATTCATGAGAGTGCCTCTTTGAAGTGAGATCATTTTGTACATGAGTGGTAGCTAATCCTACTTAAGAGGAATTGCTACATTTCTACTTCATCTTCATTTCTATTTGTATTGGTGTTTGAAGCTCACCGAATCAAAGGCTTTGTAATCGGGATTTCTTGCCTCCGCCAAGTGCAAGGGACTTTGTTTATATTCGGGATTTCTTGCCTCCGTCAAGTGCAAGAGACTTAGTGGAACCTCGGCTAGTTGGAGCTCGAGGAGTGGATGTAGACTTGGGTAGCAAGTCGAACCACTATAAAAGAGTTTGCATCTCTTTTCCATACTCTCTTTACTTTACTTGAAATTGTTTTATATTTATTATTGGGTGAATTGTATTAGTTTATTTGATTCAATATTTTTATTGTTTTTACACACTTAGCTTCCGCGATTAAAACCCAATTCACCCCCTCTTGGGTTACCTTTTGGGACAACAATTAGTATCAGAGCAAGGCTCTATATATTGGCCTTAAAAAGTCTTTAGAGTAAGATTCATACATATGGCAACTATTGGTATACATGGGGTTATGGAAGGTCAATCAATTACTAGACCACCTTTCTTTAATGGTAGTGATTATGGTTATTGGAAAATTAGAATGACTATTTATTTTCAACAAATGGATTATGAGATTTGGAACATTATTGAAGAAGGATATAAATCTCCCATGATAGTTAAAGAGAATGAACTTATTGTTAAAGAGAAGAAAGATTGGGATGAAAATGATAAAAGAAATTTTACAACTAATGCAAAAGCAATGAATACATTATTTTGTGCTCTAGATAGAAATGAATTTAATAGAGTCTCTACATGTAAAACGGCACAAAATATTTGGAGAACTCTTGAAATAACACATGAAGGTACAAGTAGAGTTAAGGACACAAACTCAATATGTTTAAACATGAGTATGAACTTTTTATGATGAAAACCAAGTGAATCTATTAAAGAAATGTATACTCGTTTTACGGATATTATTAATGGTATGATTTCTCTTGGTGAAAATTTTAATGATGAAATTCTTGTAAAGAAAATTTCTTAGGATTCTACCAAAGAGTTGGGCTCCAAAGGTGACCGCCATACAAGAAGCGAAAGATCTCTCCAGGTTTCTATTGAAGAGCTTCTAGGGTCACTAATGACCTATGAAATGACTCAAAGAAATGAAGAGGAGGAAGAGCCAAAAGAGGAAGGAGTATTGCTTAAAGTCTACTATGAAAGAAAACTCCAATGATAGTGAAGTAGAAAGTGATGATGAAATTGCATATATTGCAAAAAAGAGTCACTAAACTACTCAAAAAAGAAGAAATTGAAAGGAGACAAAGGAGAGGTGATCAAAAAGAAAAATCTTTCCAAGATAGATATTGTATGCTATGAATGCAAGAAACGTTGGGCACATAAAACCGGATTGTCCACTTCTAAAGAAAAGAAGAAGAAGGAAAAAGAAGCCATGAAAGCCACCAC
>CAJVSB020000747.1:0-23641 GCA_911865555.2 Thlaspi arvense
CCAACGAAGATCGGAGATGAAATATATTAATAATAGTCCGCTGCAAAAGCCAAATTTACCTTCCGACTGTTTTTACAGCAGACTGAAGCTGTGTGCAATCAGGAAACGCCAAAAACTGTGGGCGGACGCAAGCTGTCTGCGTTCTCCGATTAAAAACGGGAAACCCCATTTTTCTTTACATTATTAAGCCCCCAACTTTTTTATTTTTACATATAAGCCACCAACATTTTTTTTCTAAAATTTTACAACCAGATTTATGAAATAAAATCCGAAATCAGTTAAATTTTGAGAAGAAATGAATAAATATTCATATATACAGTTTATTTTCATAATTGCAAGTAGATAATAGGATTAACAATTTAAATAATGACACATTAACATAATAAAAAAAACCACCTAAAATTATTAAGAAAAATAAAAATATATAACCCGATGTAAAAAAATTCATTTAAATAAAATAAAAATGAAAAACACCTTTTACTTTTAAGAGTGTTATTTTAAAATTACACAGATTTTTTGTTCAGAGAAAAATCAAATTAATTTCTTCGCTTTATGAAAAAGAATCTTTTCTCTCATTAACGATTTTTATTTTTTAAAAATTATTCATATTAATTTCAAAAAAAAAATCAAAAATATGATTTTTTTAAATTTATCTTTAAAAAATTTATAAAAACACTTTAAAAATATTTGGATAATATTTTTAATACAAATATTATATTTTAAAAAAAATTTAAATAAATATGCTACCAACTTCTATAATAAAAAATATGAGTTTTTAAAATTTTATTTTTTAAAAATTTAATAAAACACTTTACAATATTTTTAAAATTAATTTTAATAAAAATATTTTTATGAAAAAAATTAAACAAATGCACAGTAGAATAAGATATTAATCAATTATCATGGTTGAGTAAAAAACCAAACCTGTTGGCCTATTTTCTGTTAAATGAAATTTAAATATAAATTATTAATATTGTCTAAATAATTTCAAAATAATTATTAGACGTCATGTCGATGGATACATGTGAAGGGACAGGTGGGCCAATATATTCTGCACGGTCGCTCACAATAATTAAAAAAAATATTAAATATTTGTTATTCCTTAATACGAAAGCAATAGTTTTTTTAAATTTATTTTCCTTTTAATTTTTTTCTTCGCTTTTGGGTGGGTAAGTAGAGAGAAACTGAATCTCACAAGATTCCATTAAAATAAAAATCTTTTAGCTTTGAATGATAAGTGAATATCAATGGCAGGACCATCTTGAACGTCTACTGGACCACCTGATCGCGACCGTAGAAATGGACGACTAGGACCCACCAACGGCGGTGAATTGCTCTGCTTGTGATGCAACTCCGGTACCAAAATTTCTACAGCCTAAAAAAGTAAACAATTAATTTAAAACTTATTTAATTTCAGTGCCTTAGGTGTTACTTGTTTACACTCAAAAAATGTATTCTTTTTAACTTTTTAATTTTCATGTACTATTTTATTAATATAATAAAAGTTAAAATTTGAGAAAATGCCACAGCACGGGCACTACCTATAACGACACTTACGTGTGATTAGAAGTCAATATATGTGATTTAAAGAAAATGCCCAAATCGATTTATGAATGAAAAGTTATTTAAAACTTTTTTGATATTGCTAGGAATGAAATATTTAAGGTTCTCTTGTTTCTTCACCCTGAAATATCTATTTTTTAAAAATTTTAATATTTAAATGGAACGCAAAATGAAAGAGGAGAACGATCAAAATATATATTTATTTTATTTTTATATTTAATATATAAATTTTTTGTTTCAATATATGTGAAACCGCAAAAGAAGTATATATGTGATACCCTTAAACAAATCTCACATCGACAAAATACGAGAGAGATGCTGGACTTATAAGAGATTAGACACTATTACTGAACAATTTGAACTTAAATATTTTGAGTCAGTGATTCAGACTCAACAAGTTAGTAGGATCAGTAGTTCTCGGGTGTTACAAATGGTATCAGAGTCATTCCGCATGCAACCTTGAACAGTGGTGGAACAAATCTCGGCGAGGACGCTGAGTCCCAAAAAGGGGGTGTATGTGATATGTAACACCCCAAAGGGGTGTATGTGTGTGTATGTAACAGTCTTAGGCAAATCTCACATTGACAAAACACGGGAGAGATGTTAGATTTATAAGAGATTAAATGCTGCTACTGAAGAACTTGAATTTAAGTATTTTGGCTAGTGGTTCAGGCTCAACAAGTTGTTTAAATCAGTAATTCTCGAGTCTTTACAAATGATATATCAGAGTCACTTCGCGTGTAATCTTAAACAGTTGTGAGGCAAATTTTAGTGAGGATGTTGTGTCTTAAAAAGGGGAGTATATGTGATATGTGACACCTTAAATGAGGGTGTGTGTGTGATATTTTTAAATAAATCTTACATCGACAAAATACGAAAGAACACACTGTGTTTATAAAATATTAGAGACTATTATTGAACAATTTTAAGTTTAAAATATTTTAAGCTAATGGTACAAACTCAACAAATTATTAGAAAAGTAGTTATCAACTTGTTACAAAAGTAATATTTTTACAAATTTAAGATCCAAAATCTACTAAACATGCCCCAGGAGAAGTCGTTGTCGTCTTGGGAAAGTGGGCAAATATTACAGAAACAGGGTGGCTTAAATTACGCTGCAAGCTTACCCAGGAGAAGTAAAGAAGTGAACAAGTAGAGAAGAAAAAGAGGGAATATTGACATATTAATTTGAATATTAAATATTAATTTTATGGTACGAGAATATTATTGAATGCGTCATATACACGTTAATGATTCTTCGAAGGGATAAGATAAGAACAAATTCACGTGACGGTAAAGTAGACGCCCATTGTATTGTGGTGGCCCCTTGTTTGGAATTTTTTAAATTAATTTTCTTTTCAATTTTGGGGGAGGAAAGTTTCAAACTTCTTCTCTTATTTATTTATTTACTTTTTATATTCTTGAATTTCAATTGGTTTGAGTCACATGTATGGTTAGGTAATGTTAATCTTCTAATATTATAAAATAAAACTAATTTATAAAAAAAAATTTCTAATATTGTTTTCTTAAACATTTGATTTTCACCCCATTATTTTCTTTTTTCTTCCCTTCATGCACACACATGTTTAGAAAAAAACATACGAGAATAAGTATTAGAAAAGAATTGATTTACATGAACTAGTTTGACAATAAAAAAATTTAATGTCCTTTTCTCAAAATATTTAATTTATATCCCATTTTTTCCTTTTTATATATGTACACGCACGCCCACGCGCATATATATAAATAAATGGGAATTAATCATTAGAATTTATGTGAATTATTCTTTTTCTATATCTTCTATATATATATATATATATAGATGAAAAAAGGAAACATAAAGAATTAATTGTCAAAAAAAATTATGTGAATTACTTTTTTCCATATATAAAATGTATATACATGGAATTTATTATTAAAAAAATTGATTTATGTGATTTTTTCACACACACATGTGAAAAAATAGATGAAAGTTAATTATTAGAAAATAATTAATTTATGTGAATAATTTCTTTTGTCTATGCGCGTGCGTGTGTATATATATATGAAAAAGGAAAATAGATAGGAATTAACTATTGAAAAAGGAATTGAATTATGTAAATTATTTTTTTCCTGTATACATACATATATGCATGTGTGTATATGGAAAAAGAAAAAAGATAGAAATCAATTATTAGAACAAAATTGACATACATAAATCATTCCTTATATGTGTTTGTGGAAAATTAAACAATCTATGTAGATCAATTCTTTTTAAATAATTAATCTCCATCACTTTTATATATATATATATATATATAATTGATAAAAATTAATTATTTAAAAAAATTGATTTAAGTGAATTGTTTCATTTTTTCATATATGTGTGTGTGTGTGTGTGTGTCACTATGTGTGCATGTGTATGCGTGCCTATTGAAAAAGAGCAAAAAATAAGAGTTAATTATTAGAAAGAAATTGATTTATATAAAATATTTTCTTTTTCATAAATATATATTAAAAAAATAGAATTATCGAGATATAATATTTATATTAAGATACGTTATATTACGGTGTGATGTTTATTTTTTATGTTATATTTAATTCTTAATTATTAATTTACTAATTTATTGATTCATTCCATACTCTTATGATAAAATATCATTTTATTTAATTTATTTTTTATTCAACTTTTTGGCATGTTACTTAAAAGTGATTTTTATCACGTATTTGATTTAAATCCAGCCTTTTAAAACTTTTAGTTTAATAGGATTACATAATCAATTTCTTTCTAATAATTAATCTCTATTTGTTTCTTCATATATATATATATATATATATATAATGAAGAGGTTTCTTTTTTTCTTTTTACTCTTGAGTTTTTTTTGAAAAAAATTTCCTATTTGAGTTCTTCTAATTAATGAATCAATAGTTAGTATATTTCTGAAAGAGGTAATGATAGTGGCTTCATTGTGTTTTGCTTCTTCTTAATTATTTTTGTATTTTTTAATATTATTTATGTATTATATTTAAATTCTTTTATTTTTTGTATTAATATCTTAAGTTTAAAATAAACTTTTTTTAAGTGATTTTTTACATTTAGTCTGTTGTCATTGTTGGAATTTTTGTGAGTTAGATTTATAATTCAAAAGGTATGCCATTTGTTTTTTTATACTTTATTTTCTTATTTTATTTTTATTTTAGTCATTTATCTCATTAATAAATGTTATCTTATTAATAAAATTTTATCCATATATGCAGTATTGCTATCTCAAGTTTGTGATACTTTTGTTAGTCTTGATTATAGGAATTTGATAACTCTAGTAAAACACCTTCAAACAAAATAATTAGGAAGGTTTGGACTTGATTATAAAGCTAGAAAACACATAATGTAAAGAGAAAAATCACCAATTATTTGAATTACACACTATCATTTTATGTTTTGATTATATTTTAGGAAATTTTGGATTTGAATTCATATTGATTGTTCCATTTCAACTTGAATAATTTGGTGGCATCCTTTTGTTATATATATTTTAATTTAATTCTATTATGATATTTTCAAATATATATTTTTCTAATTGCTCCAATATTTTTACATTCATTATCTATAAGTCATTATAATGATATTAAGTGATGTATTGCGAGTTTGACAATGGTTTACGGATAATGTTTTATGAGTTCTTTAATAGTTATTATGTATAAAATTAGAGTTATCATATAAATTTAATTTAGTATTTTAAAGTTTAGATTTGTAATTTTGTGAGTTTGGTTTTTTAATATGAACTCAAGTTTGATAAATAATATTAATATTTTATAATTCATATATTATTTTTTTATAATACTTAATATTTTATTCTTAATTTTTAATTATAATATGTAACACCTCAAAAAAAGGGCCTGCGTTCCAAACCCTTCTTTTCTCCTCCTCCCCCACATGATTTTCTCCCTTTTCCCCCATTTTCTTTCTCTTTCATTTATTTTTCTTCTTTTCCCCCCTTCTGCACACTTGTTAGCCAACCCTTTTCCACTGCCATTGACCTCACGCGTTGTTGCCGTCAACCTCACATACGCTCGCGCAAAATCTCGGTCAATGCCCCACCTCTACTAGCCAAATCTGTAACCCCCTCTTTCTTTTCCCTCTCTCGCTCAATTTTCCTTACATATGCCAACCACCCTAGATCTCAAGCTGGACCCATATCTAAAAATTTGCCATCCATGCTTCTACACTATTGGTGAGTCTTCTTCCCTTCTTCCCTTTTTTTGGTCTTAGTTGTTAGAGGTGATTCACTGGATATCTCTATTGTTTCATAGTTAGGTTTGTTGATATTTCATTACTGGTAGTTGAGTGAGAGAGGGTTGTTGTGATGGGTACAATGAGGTTGGGTAGACCTTTTGTGGGTAAGATTCAATTATTTCTTCTCTTATCTTAGAGGCTGAGTCCTATTGAAATATGTTTAGAAATCTTCTCACTCTACAGTTGAACCTTTGTAGTAGTAATAATAATAATAATAACAAAAATAACAACAACAACAACAACAATAATAACAATAACTTATGCATTTGGTCTATTGAAAAGTTTTGGTTTCATGCGTAGAATGATACACAATATAATAATAATAATAATAATAATAACAACAACAACAACAACAACAACTTATGCATTGGGTCCATTGAAAAGTTTTGGTTTCATGCATAGAATGATACACAATATATTTGAGAGTTGTTTGAAAAGTCAAGAAATGTGAGAGATTCTCTATAAAAACTAGGAATGAATCAACTAATGAAAGTGATAGTTTTGTCTCACTACCAACCAATTGAGCAAGGTAGTGTAGTTTTAATTGAATAAAATATCCATAATTTTATTTGTTAGTGGGGTGGTTTGGTTGATTAGTTTTTCCACAAGACCCAACAAATTTATCTTCACCTTGCCAAACACTGCCTATACTCATTATTCTCTGTTTAGTTGTACTTAAGAACTCAAATCCTTGAATATGTAGAATGACATTGAAATTGTAAAATTAGGTTCCTTGGAAACCTCTTCGATGGAGAAGGGCAAAAGCATGTTAAGATAAATTTGGGACTTTGGATTTCCACCAGTGATGTGAGTGATAATACGTGTTTTATGTATTTTTATGAGATTCATAAGTTTTCTATGCTTTTATCATATTACTTGCATTTTGATGACTTTAAGAATGTGAGAAAAGCAAATACTTGAACCAAGTGAATTTGTTAAGATTATGAAAATCCAATCCTTTGCAACCAAGATTTCTATAGGAATGATGATAAGTAAGCATGGTGGTAAACAGAAATGGCAGTAAATGGGGACGGTGGTTATACTCCTCCTTGTGAGTCTCGCTTGTGATTCTCGCTTACGGTGCTTAAGCATGTCTCTTTGTATGTTGTGCATATCTTGATAACACGAATGCAACTATGTGATGTTCTTGCAGTTTTATAATAAAGTGCTCTCACATGACTTGTATATTGTTTGTATATTGTTATTGCTAATGTGAAGACACTACGTAATATTTTGAATAATATTATTGATTAGTGCACAAAATAGTGCTTTTCTTTTGAATTCTTATGCTCAGATACATTGGTTATTACTCACTGAAGTGTATTCTTCCCTTTTTATTTTTTTTCCAGATCCCAGAGTTGATCCCACCGCCAGTCATCCCCATTGACTTGTGGTTGCTTCTTTTGATGAGTCCCATATACACTTGTGTTTGTGTGTGGCCATTAGGTTTTGCCACCTTATTTTGCATTATCTATATGTTTGTGTAAGTATATTTTGAGAAATCGATGTATTTAAAATGCTTCAATTGCCACGGATAGGAGACTCATCATTTTGTAGTTTATGGTCTTGTATAGTTTTGGAATTCAAGTTTATAACTCAACTTTTGTGGTTCAAGAACTGAGTAGTTACTTGATCATTTTATCGTGTAGTTTAGGTCGTGTTATGTTGATCTTATTGTTATCTATTTTATAAATTGCCTCGTGATCTTCTGTTGAAAGCAGGTGTGCTGGGTTCAGGTTAAAAATTTTGGTAGATATCCAATTTTTAGGAGAGATTTTGTCAAATTTTTTGTAAAATTTCCTTACTCAGTCAAATTATTCCAATTCGTACTCAAGGCTTGCCAAGGATGGGCCACTCATTCTCAGCAACGTCGCGATTCTCGAAATGGGGTTGTGACATACTACAATAAAGATATAATTATTAACTATAATACCTCAATTTTAGGGTCAATTGAAAATTTGCAATAATTCAAGGACTTAATTGAAGGAATAAAAAATTGGGGACTTAATTAAAAGATTAAAAGGCCCAATTGATTTATAGACCCAAATAGAATGAATCAAAAATAGCAAAGGACTAAATCGCATTAATCAAGAATTAAGGAACTGAATGAAAATTATCAAAAGTTGGATTTAATTATCATCCATGTTTCTTTATTCAAAATCCTAATTGCAATCCTATCAAATTCTCTAGATTTACGTGATTTAATCTCAAATTAAATACATAATAACTTGAATTTAATCATCATCCCTATTTTCTTATCCAAAACTCTAATTGCAATCCTAATAAATCCTTTAGATTTATGTAATTTGATCTCAAATTAAGCACACAATAATGTCAATATAAGCCGTTAGAACGAGATTCCTTGTTTAATTTCACCTAATCGCTTCTGGTTTTGGGAGAAATTGTCAAGACACAGTTGTTGATTTTTCTCGCCTTCTTTGTCGCTATTACAAGCATCACTCTCGTTTCTAATTTTGTTTTTATACAATTGATGAAGGTGAAATAGTCATCTTGTGTCTCTCCAGCATTGGAAGTCATCATTACAGACTTAAAAGCTTGCCTTGCTACGAGGATCTATCAACAAAGGAAGCAAGAAGATAACCTAGTTAATCAAGTACAAATTGGGTTTGGGTTTGGATTTGGGATTCAATCATGGTTATATGAAGATGGTTGAGTGTTGGATTGTAATATTGACCCTATATAGATTTGGATCTGGATGATGGTTTTGATTTTGGTTTAAGGGTTTTGAAATTATAAGTCCAAATCTAATGAAACTATAATTATAATTGAGGATATAGGTTTTGGATTGTGATATTTGTCACACCCCAACCATTTACAACTCAAGGGGTATGACAGCCGGGCAATAACCAACACACCGCCGGGTAAAATCCGCAGCATGCCGGCTACTGTAACCCTTTCTAGTTGGCCTCAAGGGCCCTATGTCTGAGTACCTGCTTAAAACATCAACTTCATAATACTAACATGGCTTGCAAAACTCATCAAATACAGAACTTAAGCATAAATCATTCTGTAATACATTTCTATTAATCATCTAACATCATGCTATGCTTAAAAATCATCACATATGCTTAACCAATAGTAATTCATTCATAAGACCTCAACATCACATATTATTTAAAAATTCTCTAAAAAAAAAAATAAGACAACCTCCCAATATATATAACTCATCCTAATCTATATAAACATAACCAAAAAGATCCTCGCAGCCTGGCCCACCTGGTGCTAGTACATGAGCAAAACACAACATAAGCAAAACGAACACCGAGGTTCTAACTTAATATCTCAGCATCTGCAAGGGGGGAAATGAGTGGGTGAGACCAACGTCCCAGTGAATGGTAATCAAACTAATCCCAGTGGAAACAGTCAGTTTTTGTATCAATTTAAACAATATAAACATTCTTGAAGAGTTTCATATCATGAGGCATAATAATTGAATTTTCAACAGTGCAAAGCTAAATTGTTATTTTTACAAGTCATAAAACATAAGAGAGCATAAGCATGAATCATAAGAGTCTTCGTGAGCATCATAGAAAAATCATAAAAATCATATTACATAATCATATTCACATGTATACTCTGGTCGGATGTGCACAACCGAAGGTGTCTGGGGGCAGTGAAATCATAAAATATAACATGGGTCCTCTTTGGGCAAAACATAAATATGTCGGGCACTACTACACCGTGTAGCTCGCGCTAGGGGCCGCCAATTCCCAGCCAAGCTAACATAGTCTTTGGCGCATGGTCCCTTTCCCATTAGGGACAATAAACATACATATATGTTATACACGTAGAACTGCCACCTGCCCCAGATGGCTGCCCGACATCATGTCTGGGTGCTAAGGCACCAAAATAACATAAACTCATGAAAACCATGCAATTACGTATATACTCGAAATCATAACATAGCTGGACTGTTTCTCATGTTTTCAGTAACAACATATATTTGAGTTTGAAAATGAGCATTGTTCATTGTAAATCATAATTTGCGGAAATAACTAAGATTAGGAAGATTCTCACTCACCTGCAAAAATAAGCTTAAAGGGTGCTCTTAAAGCTATAGGTCCAGGTCTGAAATAACTGGGGTATCCTCTCCTACAAGGAGGATACATAACATGAGAGATAATTCCTAAAAACACCATACGAAAACAATAACTATACCCTACAACGTACAAATACAAATTTTCCTCAATTTCTAACATTTAGGTTTCATCCAAACATGCCCTTAACTTCTCTCTAACATTTGGGTTTCATCCAAACATGTCCTTAATTTCTCTCTAACCTTTGGGTTTCATCCAAACATGCCCTTAATTTTTCTCTAACCTTTGGGTTTCATCCAAACATGCCTTTAATTTCTCTCTAACATTTATATTTCATCCAAACATGCCTTTAATCTCGTTTTTTCCCCATTTCAACTCCAACCAAACATGCCCTTATTCCATTTCAACATCATCTCACCCATTTCTCTCACATTTCAACCATAATCACTTCATTCAAGTTTAATCCAACAATAAAAACATAAATATCCTCAAATAAAACAATATCTAAGGTTACTTTAACAATAATAATCAAGATTCAAGCAAAATATTCCATGGATGAGGGTAAACCCACTTTCTCTCTCTTTACAATACATAATAACATCCAAATACAAAAATCTACACCGATTAAAAGTTATAAAACGAAGAGAGGAAGCTAAACATGTAGAAAAATTGAAGAAAAACCAAATGGGGTTTGAGATTGGACCAAAATACATACCTTATTCTTCATTTTCTCTTCTTTCTCTCCTTCCCTCTCTTCCTCTCTCTATTTGGGCGAAAATGAGCCCTAGAAAGCTTTCCCCCAACTTTAAAACCATCCCTCGAGTCAAATGACCATCTTGCCCTTCATTAAAAATTTACCTCAATTTAATCCTAATTAATTTTTGGATAAATTTTGGGTACCCTAGAATATCTCCTAAATCTTTGTTTTATAGTGTTTAGGAATTTAAGAGAGTTTAGGGGTCCTTGGAGGGGTTAAAAATACCAAATTTTCATGAAAATGGGCAAAAATCCGTGTTTGGCGCGCTGTAGCGCGGTCCAGCACGCTGCAGCGGTCAAATTCCAGTGACTGCCGCGCTGTAGCGCGCCGGGCCGCGCTACGGCGCGGTAAAACAGCGAACATCGCGCCGCGCCTCGTTCCTACAGTACCCGCCTTGTTGCTACAGTAACTTTTTTTTTTTTTTTTTTACAAAAACTTCATTTCTTCCAAAACTTCCAAAACACTTCTTACCTTCCCAAATTCCTCAAAATACCCTCTAAATAAATTTAAAACTCAACAAAAGTGATTTAAGAATTATTCTTCTTCTTTCATTCTTTCTTTTTCTTTTCTTTTTATTTTCTTGTTCTTTTTCTTGAAGTTGGTTTTTGGATATTACAATTCTACCCTCCTTAAAAAGAATTTCGTCCTCGAAATTCATTTACGTTAAGTTGGGAAAAGATAGAGATACTAGGCCTTATGTCATCATTTCATTCATTTTCCTTTTTTTTTCCTAAAGTTGTCTCCTTTCCGTCAAAACTTGGATGGATTCCTCAATGCAATTCAAATATTTCTTTAATTTAGTTTAATTATCCTTCAAAATGATTTCATTCTTATTATGGACTTAAACCAACTCTGGTAATTAAAAATTATCTATTTTATAAACTTTACAAAATCTCCAGCTTGCACAAGGTTCAATAATATTAAATTGTATTTTGTCAATACTAAAGCCATCAAAGGCACTTTCTTCAAATACTTGCTAAATTAGGCATCAAGTCCAATATACTAAACTAAAAACTCACGATATTTAATGGTTAAATAGAGAGTTTTCTGAACACCGAAAGTGTCTACAAGTTAGAACAGTGCACCATCTTTATTTATTTATTTATTTAAGCTAGCCAATAGGAATTCTAGAGTTTTTCTTACTTGTTTGAGATCATTTATGTCTAAGGTCAGAGCACCCGATAAACTCATACTTCACCGTGCATAATATATCTAAAATTTTCTCTTTATAAAAGTCAATATTCTTTTACCTCTTTCATCTCCATGAGAAGATCTACTTTAAGGGCACTCTCTTCTGATTTAGATAAAACAATTTATTAATTACACTAAAACCGATCATTCATTCCCATCAATAATGTATAACAAGTTCCTTTGATGTATTGAAGCTATAGAGATTGGATTTGAGTCCTAAGAATGACCATAATACTTCTCAAATCATAAACCTTAATTCTTTTGCAAGGTAGAAATCTTTTTCAACTTCCATTATTTACACTATGATTACTAACTTATAATCTATCATCCCGTCATCTCAAATTACTTAAAAAGAGCAAAAAGGATTTGTTAGAGACATCAAACTTATCATCTTTAAACAATAATTTCGCTCAACAACATAAGAATTAGCCTATTTTAACCTTAAATCATGTTAAGATAACTTTTTACATTGTATCATATCAAGATCTCCTCATGATCTTCATCTAGTGTAATCGAATCCTTCGGTACTATACCCTTAACTCTTTAACCATAATGACAAAACAGGACTTAAAATTCACCTTTAATTAGTTCACAAAAATACCCTTAAGTAATCATATGAAATCACAATTCTTATAAAACATCCCACGATTAAAAACTTTTATCTCAATTGACTCCTCAATTCTTCAAAATATACCTTTCTATAAGATCATTATCTAGGACTTACCTTTAGGTAACTTACAATAATTTCCATGGATGGTTTATTAAAACATCAAATTGTTGTTATCAAAATCTCGAGTCTCCATATACAATAGAAATTCACAACACCATTAGTTCAAACATTAGATGATCCACCTTTAATAAAGTTCTTAATTAGCTCCATTGAGTATACATCACATAACCTTGAATAATGAGTTCAAAAATATCTCCAAGAATCTTCTTAGTTTCCCCCTTTTTTTTTTACCCTTATCTTGATTTGAGTCATTAAATTCTAAAGGATTTAAAATGGCTCTCAACTCATTTGATCTCCATGGTTCAATAGAAATTGCACATCACTCCATCATCATAGTAATTGACTTGTTCTTGCCTAATTAATACACATACATTTGTCAAAATCTCCCAAGTGTAAAGCACTTGATTAAACTTACTCCATATTCATGCTATAACTCACCTTATGCTTATTCCGCTTCATTCATCTATACCAAGTCACTAAAACTAGTATAATAAATCTCTTTCTTACCATGCTTGGAACATTAAATATACATATTTTATCTCTCACATGACATTACATAGATATCATTACTTAGAACAATACCTACACTAATACTCCCAAACTCCTTTAGACTTGAATTCTTCATATCTTAATTTGCTTAAACATAACACCCAGATGCAAAATCTTAAAATCTTAACCTTAGGGAAATCTTATATCCAGAAGGAAGGCAATAAAATCTCTTTAAATTCATAACTATACCTTAAAACATCTCATTCACCTGTCTTGCAATCGCTCAAATAATCAACACATAACATATTCTCACATTAAATCGGTTTACTCATCTCTTCTTCATTAATTTGGTAAAACTCACGGTTATCTTATAGCAAGCTCATACTTACACACATCGTGAGGACTAATTCATCTAACAAACATGTTCTAAGCTTCTCTTTTCTTTTCTTTTAACCCTTAACTCCAACAAATAAAATTCAATAAGTTAAAGTTCTTCTACCTTAGTTTAACTCCTCTAACAAAACTTAATCATGGATAAATTGCTACTAAATCATTTAAAATTCAATGTTTCAAGATAAAATTTAAAACTAAAGATCCCAATTATATCTTTCAACCTTAGTGAACAATGCACATATACTTGCTAAACTTCACAAAAGAAAATTCCACTATCCTTTTGCAACTATTTTAAATCATACCACTCTTAATTGCATATAATAATTTCCAAAATTTACATTCTCATTCATTTACTAACTTCCAATAAAACTTGGTTACATGCATTCTATTATTAAGAAATAAAAATTCAAATAATCTCTTATACATTTTATGATAACTAGCTAAAACTTTCTAACATCAACTTTAGATCCATACTTAAATTCATATACTAATTGTGATAGATCTTATGCTCTTGTCTCCCAATACATTTTTCTTAAATCCACAATAAGCGTTAACATTTAAAAGAATCTAATATCATGAAATTTAAAATCTCCAAGAACATAAATCCTTTAGAAATTATTTTCATTATTTTGACCACAAAAATAAAATGTTTAATTGATTCTATCAATCTGCCATTTTCATTTACCTTCAATAATTATCACAAGAATTTAATAATCACCTTTGCTCCACATACCAACTTTTCTTAAAACATGTCTCTAGAAGTTATCCGTTAATATTTGCTTCTAAATAACACATCGATCACTTCACCCATAAGCTATTGCCACTGTCTCGCATAATCTTTAATTTACATGTTTTCTCAAAGAGTCTCAACTTAATAAGTGAACCACAAATCCATTTAATTTCTCATAAACTATCAATTATTTACTTGAAATTCACCTTAAGTGGTTTAGATCATAATTTTTTTTTCCTCTCGTGGATTATCTGAAGAATCTTTCAAAATAAATTTGGAACCACTAGTAGTCATGCTTCCAAAATACTAATTTCTCTTAAAATCCTCCAAACTCGTATCTATCCCCAATTATCATATAAAACACATGTTCTTAAGCCACACTTAAAATATCACACTACTATTTCCATTATACATGTGGCAAGTTTGTACACATGAATCTTTGTTCATCTACCCATATTTCTTAAGTCTTTCTAACTTTTCTAAAGATACTAAATTTGTAACTAAAACCCACATATGCTAACCATGCTGAGGTTTCATCTCTAAGTCATTTATTTATACTATAATTCCTTAATTACAATTCTCTTAACTTGTACCTAATGCAAGTTTTCAAATCTTCATCAAATTCGGAATTTTTAATCTCCACTACTCAAGCCAAACCTTAGTGGGTAATCATACATAAAAATAACTATAAATTATCCCCTAAGCCCTTAGACCAAATTCCATTATCTAAGGTCTTCATAGCATTCTTTACATTAAGATCAAAATTTTATTCGTCTCCTTTTAAATCATCTTCCCATTTATATTAGATCAATAATACTATTAAATCATATAACTTTCTCTTGTCTTATACTTTATTTTCTCATAATTTAACTAACAATACTTGCTAATCTTAGGAACTAAGGAATAGACAGTTAGATTAGTGCTTGAGTACTATGCAATTTGTTATGTAGAATACAATTCTCCTATCTCTTCATATCCAGAAATTTTGACATTGAATGCCTACCTAAGAGGTTGGCCAGTTCTCTAGTCTCCAATCCATTCACCTTAACTTGTTCTAACTTAACAATGGTCACACCAGCTTTACACCTATTCATGTTAGAATGCAACTACCAATGCCTAGTATATATCCATCATTCACTAATTCTTAACCAAAATCTAATACTCTCTAACATAAATCTTATCAAATTTTCCTGTGCTCTGATACCACTTTAACAGTCACACCCCAACCATTTACAACTCAAGGGGCATGACAGCTGGGCAATAACCAACACACCGCCGGGTAAAATCCGGCAGCATGCCGACTACTGTAACCCTTTCTAGTTGGCCTCAAGGGCCCTATGTCTGAGTACCTGCTTAAAACATCAACTTCACAATACTAACATCGCTTGCAAAACTCATCAAATACAGAACTTAAGCATAAATCATTCTGTAATACATTTATATTAATCATCTAATATCATGCTATGCTCAAAAATATCACATATGCTTAACCAATAGTAATTCATTCATAAGACCTCAACATCACATATTACTTAAAAATTCTCTAAAAAAAAAAATAAGGCAACCTCCCAATATATATAACTCATCCTAATCTATATAAACATAACCAAAAAGATCCTCGCAGCCTGGCCCACCTGGTGCTAGTACGTGAGCAAAATACAACATAAGCAAAACGAACACCGAGTTTCTAACTTAATGTCTTAGCATCTGCAAGGGGGGGAAATGAGTGGGTGAGACCAACGTCCTAGTGAATGGTAATCAAACTAATCCCAGTGGAAACAGTCAGTTTTTGTATCAATTTAAACAATATAAACATTCTTGAAGAGTTTCATATCATGAGGCATAATAATTGAATTTTCAACAGTGCAAAGCTAAATTGTTATTTTTACAAGTCATAAAACATAAGAGAGCATAAGCATGAATCATAAGAGTCTTCGTGAGCATCATAGAAAAATCATAAAAATTATATTACATAATCATATTCACATGTATACTCTGGTCGGATGTGCACAACCGAAGGTGTCTGGGGGCAGTAAAATCAAAAAACATAACATGGGCCCTCTTTGGGCAAAACATAAATATGTCGGGCGCTACTACACCGTGTAGCTCGCGCTAGGGGCCGCCAATTCCCGGCCAAGCTAACACAATCTTTGGCGCATGGTCCCTTTTCCATTAGGGACAATAAACATACATATATGTTATACACGTAGAACTGCCACCCTGCCCTAGATGGCTGCTCGACATCATGTCTGGGTGCTAAGGCACCAAAATAACATAAACTCATGAAAACCATGCAATTACGTATATACTCGAAATCATAACATAGCTGGACTGTTTCTCATGTTTTCAGTAACAACATATATTTGAGTTTGAAATGAGCATTGTTCATTGTAAATCATAATTTGCGGAAATAACTAAGATTAGGAAGATTCTCACTCACCTGCAAAAATAAGCTTACAAGGGTGCTCTTAAAGCTATAGGTCCAGGGTCTGAAATAACTGGGGTATCCTCTCCTACAAGGAGGATACATAACATGAGAGATAATTCCTAAAAACACCATACGAAAACAATAACTATACCCTACAACGTACAAATACAAATTTTCCTCAATTTCTAACCTTTGGGTTTCATCCAAACATGCCCTTAACTTCTCTCTAACATTTGGGTTTCATCCAAACATACCCTTAATTTCTCTCTAACCTTTGAGTTTCATCCAAACATGCCCTTAATTTTTCTCTAACCTTTGGATTTCATCCAAACATGCCTTTAATTTCTCTCTAACATTTATATTTCATCCAAACATGCCTTTAATCTCGTTTTTCCCCATTTCAACTCCAACCAAACATGCCCTTATTCCATTTCAACATCATCTCACCCATTTCTCTCACATTTCAACCATAATCACTTCATTCAAGTTTAATCCAACAATAAAAACATAAATATCCTCAAATAAAACAATATCTAAGGTTACTTTAACAATAATAATCAAGATTCAAGCAAAATATTCCATGGGTGAGGGTAAACCCACTTTCTCTCTCTTTACAATACATAATAACATCCAAATACAAAAATCTACACCGATTAAAAGCTATAAAACAAAGAGAGGAAGATAAAAATGTAGAAAAATTGAAGAAAAACCAAAGGGGGTTTGAGATTGGACCAAAATACATACCTTATTCTTCATTTTCTCTTCTTTCTCTCCTTCCCTCTCTTCCTCTCTCTATTTGGGCGAAAATGAGCCCTAGAAAGCTTTCCCCCAACTTTAAAACCATCCCTCGAGTCAAATGACCATCTTGCCTTCATTAAAAATTAACCTCAATTTAATCCTAATTAATTTTTGGATAAATTTTGGGTACCCTAGAATATCTCCTAAATCTTTGTTTTATAGTGTTTAGGAATTTAAGAGAGTTTAGGGGTCCTTGGAGGGGTTAAAAATACCAAATTTTCATGAAAATGGGCAAAAATCCGTGTTTGGCGCGCTATAGCGCGGTCTAGCGCGCTGCAGCGGTCAAATTCCAGTGACTGCCATGCTGTAGCGCCCGGGCCGCGCTACGGCGCGGTAAAACAGCGAACATCGCGCCGCGCCTCGTTCCTACAGTACCCGCCTCGTTGCTACAGTAACTTTTTTTTTTTTTTTTTTATTATTTACAAAAACTTCATTTCTTCCAAAACTTCCAAAACACTTCTTACCTTCCCAAATTCCTCAAAATACCCTTTAAATAAATTTAAAACTCAACAAAAGTGGTTTAAGAATTATTTTCTTCTTTCATTCTTTCTTTTTCTTTTCTTGTCCTTTTTCTTTTCTTTTTATTTTCTTGAAGTTGGTTTTGGATGTTACAATATTGGACCCAAATGATTGGATAATGAATATAGATCTAGATTTAGATTTGAGTTTTAGATCTAGTTGTTGTGCAAGGACTTGTATTTTGAATCATTTTGAATCTAGATAGTGAATTGGGCTTTGAATCTAGATCTTGAGATCTGAACTTGTTTTTAAATTTGGAATATGTATATGGATTTAAATAGTGGATCTGAATAAGTAAATTTGGATTGGATTTCAAATCGGGACTTGGATTTGGACTTGGGATTTTGGGATCCAAATATGAAACTAGATTTCTTTTTAAGAAAATAAATAACTAAATATAGAAATATTAAATTTAGATTTAGGTCTTAGACTTCAAGATCTAAACTTGGGTTTGGATTTAGATTATCTTAACCAAACGGGTTTGACTAAAAGTTTCTAGAATAAATCCAACTCTTAAGTATTTTAGAATTCTAGTTTAGAAATGTTATTGCTTTTGTGATTTTTGATTACTCAAAAGTTCCTTGTTAAGTTCGTACTACCAAAGATTGAACATCAACCTGCTCTATGAGTATAATGTGTATTTATGAATATTTACAGTTTACTATGTATATTAAAAGTTTTGAATTTTTTTGGACATCTGATTTTTGATCAAAAATAAATTAAATGATTTAATAAGATAAATCAAGGGATGTGTATGAGAATCATTTGAAATCTATTTTGAAACGCTATCAAAACTTATTTATTGATAATGTTTATATCTGCATTTTGAAGAAAAAATTCTTTTCTTTGTTGATGTTATTTTTGTGCATGATTAAAAATTATTTTAAGGAAGTTTTGGATTGACAAAACACGGTAGTTAATGGCAATAGGTGTTAGATTGGGTGCACTGATTTGCATTGAACAGTATATTGGCTAATCACGAGGTTGCCGCCTGATTTCTGTTATTAGCTGACTATGAGATCGCCACCTAATTTATGTATTTGATAGACTATGAGGTCGCTACCTGTTTTACTATTCCATTTTGGATTACAAACTCCCTAAAAGTTTTGATGCATAAATTTTCTAATTTTAAATAAGATTTTTTACACAACTGTTATATCTGTCCCTTATTATCGTAAATGTATGTTATTATTTACTAGGTCTATCGATTCACCCCTTATTATGTTTTAGATTCAGAGTTTGATATTCCATCGGATCCTACTGTCTAAGAAGATCTTTGATTCTACTATTGGTGGAGAATACGATTTTCTTCTCTTTCTACTAAGAATTAAGAGGTGTTGTGTAGTTGGGCTTCATTAATTACTAATTAGTCTTACTTTATAATTGATGAGATTGTTGGATTTAGAAATATATTCTGTTCAAATTATATTTATATAATATTCAATTTATTTTTTTTACGGTTTATATGATAGTTACATGATTTCTGTTCTTTAGCATGATAGAAATCCATTCCAATTCTAGTACCGGTCATGGATCCAAATTTTTTAGGTCGAGACAAAGTGGTATCAGAGTAAAACAATATTCGAACTTATTTTATTTAAATACAAATCTAGATTTCTGATTTGATAAGTATATTAAGTGTTTAAGTAAAGCAAAATTTGACATCCCATTACACATCAATTTCTAATAGTTGATAATATAATAAGAGATTAGAAATTACTACTGAATAACTTGGATTTAGTATTTGAGCAGTAGTTTAGATTCAATAAGTTGTTAGAACTAGTAGTTTTTGAGTTATTATTGAATACTATATGACAGTTAAACTTATTAGGTTAGATTTTATTCTAATTTTAGCATTGGTCACGGATCCAACGTCATGACAATAATTACACTTTTAATATTTAATTAACAGGTTCAATTAAATAATGTAAAGTTTGATCACCATTTCAATTTTTTTTTAATCTTTTATTCAAGTTCTCAATATGAATTTAAATATTATTTTATAATATGTTATTTCAATATTTTTAATCTTTATATTTCATGTTACTTTTATTTAATTTAATAAAGTTAATATTTATAATAACAGTTAATTTTTTGTTCATAATTTTATTCTTATAAAAGAATTTCAAGAAAAAAAAACCCATCATTAGGGCTGATTTGGGAATATTTATTATTTTTTGGTTTCCATAATTCATAAAATCTGGTGATTGTTTCTGACAAATGCAGCATCACACACACACACACACATATATATATCCAAAGCATGCCACGATTTACCGTTGAATCACATAAATTACTTGTGCAGTATATATGCCAGTCACATCATTATATTTGAATCAATGATTTTGTGGAATTAAAAAGTGGGAGGAGAATTAGATTAGATTACCCATATTACAAAACTAATAAAAAAGATCAATTTTTTTACTTTTTTATTTTTCTCATTTTTAAAACAAATAAATAAAAGGATAAATTTTATAAATTATAAACCATTTGCTTGACAAATAATAATAATAATAATAATAATTTTGAATTATAGTCATGTATAAAGATTTTTTGAGCTCATGAATATGATCTTATAAAGTAAAAATTAATAAGCAAAAAGACAAGAAGCTCACAAATTCATCCTAACATAATTAAAAAAATAAGGCAAAAACACAAAAACCCAACAGCACTGAATCAAAGTGCAACCATCACAACCCATTGTAAAATCCACTTTTGAAAGTTCTCCAGCCAATAAGCGGGCAAAGCGGTGACTCATGACCCATCAGTTTTACTTTACCCAAGTTTTAACCAATGCTTAAGTTCCTCCTCCATGAATTCTTCTTTTTATTAATTCAATCATTCACCAACCAAACAGTCCATTATGACATGACGTGGCTCCCCACGCCCTCACTTGAGCGCAATAATTGTTGGGTCGGGGGCAATTTGGTCAGATGAGACTGTCTAATTGTTATTGGTCTGAAAGGCAAGCCAGAGCCCCAAGATCTGAGGGTTGAGGCAATGGAACGGTGGTTGGTCACTTTCAGGACCAAAAGCTTTGGGTGAAATGAACGGTGGAGTGGGAGGAACGGTGGTTTGGATAATTTGAAGGGGAGGGGTCCAGAAATATCACATGAATATCAAGGAATAAATGCAAAGGGAATCTAGAGAGATCAGAGGAGATAGAATTATATTATGTCTATTCGTTTCCAAAATTGGAAATATATGTTTTCTTTTTATTATAATAACAATTTCAGAAAATTTAGATGACAAATTTTATGAAAACAATTCAAATATCTAGCTTAACTAGATTGTTTCGCATGCTATGCACGAGACAATTTTTATTTAAAAATTATTTAAATTCATTTTTATAATTTAAAAAATTTAAAATTAGACTAAAAAAATTGTGTTCACGCCACTAATAACAAAAATAATCTTGTATTCACGTAAAAAATAGAAGTAATATTTATTGAAGTTGATAAATGACAGTTATATAAATTGATATATGTCATATATGTGTATATATATATATAATATATATATATAAAAGATTATTGATGTGCAGAAAGTGATCCATGATATTATTTTCAAATAACAAAAATAATTTTATATTCAAATAAAAAATATAAATAACAGTTATTGAAGTTAATAATATATATATATATATATATATATTAAAAATTAAGATTGAACAAGTTGGAATATTGTATGATTTTGAAAAGGCCCGCATGCCCCACTTTGTCCCTGCCTTATGTCATCGAAGATGAATCCAGAACAGAACAAAAAGTTTTTTTTCCTTTTTTTTTTTTTTTGGGGGGGGGGGGGAATGCATAAACACTTTGTAATCAAAAGCATAAAAATAATAGATTAAATGAATAATTTTTTATTCAATTTAGAGGACTTTTAGAATAAATCATTTTTTTCAAGAACAAAATTAAGAAATATCAAATTAAGTTTAACTGACATATTTATGCTTGTTGGGGGGGGGGGGGGACTGATAAGATAAACATTTATTTTTTTCTGGCTAGAAATATATAATTTGTAATATACTAGGGGGACTTTTGTAATTTTCCAAAATTTTGGGGAGATGGCTCCTTCTAGCCTCCTTAGGTCCGTCACTGTCTTATATTATATTTTATATATTTAATATAAAAAGAAATTTTTTTATATTAAAATAAAAAATAAATAAATCAAATCAATTAAATTGTAGAAGATTATTACGTGATTGATAGAGAGATACAGGTACATGGACAAGGTGAGTTTGGGGTTACCACAACTAGTGCTGTATAAAGACTTGCACACAAAGCAAATATTGTTATCCACAAAAGACAACCACATCTTCTCTTCTTTCCTTCCTTTGACTTGGGGTATATAGCTTTCAAGTTGAAAGCTACGTGATGTTGAGCATTGGGCAAGCTTTTACAGATTTTTGATTTTCTTTGTGTTTCAAACTTGGTTTTTCAAAAGGAGAGGAAAAGATAAGAAAGGAAGTGTGTGTGTTTATTTTCTTTATATTTTGGTTATTCACATAAAGGATTAAAGTTTTTTAAGAATTCTTCCATTATTATATGATATTGATAGCCCCCCCCCCCACCCCCCCACCCCCCAATAATACAAATTTGGTGTTATAAATGGATTTAGATTTTAATTCAAATTCGATCTAAATTTGATCTAGATTTTAAAATTTGAATCCGAATACAAATATCTGTATTATCTAAAAAAAGTTATCGGGTATGAAATTAAGCAATCCAATCTGTTAAGAATTCAAATTCAAATTTTAATAATATTTTATTAAATTAATAATATTTATATATAATGCTAAAAAATTTAATGTTATAAAGATTAAATTGAAAAAAATAAAAAATTTAAGGAACAATTAATTGATGGAATAGAATTGAGGGAGTCAAGTGTAAAAGAATATTATTTTCTATCAGATCATTTAATCAAATTTCAGATTATCTATCAGATTTGAATATAATTTAATATATATAAATCTTATAAGATTTTGAATTGAACTTGGGTATAAAAATGGTTAATCAAATTTGAATTCGAATAGATTAAGTTGATTCAAGTCTGGCCCGTTTCCAGTCTTAGTGCTATATAATCTCAATGCTAATACGTGCATGTGTATAATTCTTTTAAAAAGTCCATTCATGTTTAAATTATCATATTTACATTGAAATATGATATAAATAAACTATTAAGATATTAAGGCAATACAATTAACAAAAAAATTTTCATACCTTTAAATTTTGGTAACTAAATATATTCTACTAATATGCATATATTTTTTTCTTTATGATATAAATTTTTATTTTATAATTCTGGTGAAAAAGTCCTCAATTTGTCAGGCAGAAAGAGCGAAAATTAAATACAATGGACATAACTAATTATTAAATGGTAATAAAAATTAAATAAATAATTTATTTAATACTTATTAAATGGTAATAAATCAAATTTTAAATCAAACCAAATCAAATTGAAGTAAAAATTTAGATTTGAATCGATTTGATTTATGATTAATTTAATTTTAAATTTAGAACACTTAAATTAAAAAATAAACTTAATTATTAAAATCAAATCAAACTTGGACTTGGACACTCCGAAAATGTTAATAGAAAATGTCCCATTTCTCCATAATCCGAATGCTTAAGACAAGTCCGTCACTCTCCGTCACCCTGTTCCCTACAAACAGGAACCACACAGAGAGAGATTTTAGTATGATAATTAAAA
>CAJVSB020000748.1:0-23566 GCA_911865555.2 Thlaspi arvense
AAAAATACTTGAAGTAACACATGAAGGTATTAGTAGAGATGTAAATGATGAAGTGATTTAATGAAAAAATCAAGTGAAAGTGGCATTGTTAACTTATGTCTTATAACTATTAGAGAAAGTGATAATGAGGTAAGGTCATATTTTTCTACTTCTAGCACTTCTAATTTATCTTATGATAAGCTATTGCATGTATGTGATAAATTACAAAATGAATTAACAATTCTTGGAAAGAAATATAAAGACTTGAAAAAGAAATTTTCAAATATTTCTAATAAAAATATTAGTTTAAAAAATAAAAACGATAATTTGAAAACTTAGCTTACTTCTATATTTAAGAATGAAACAAATGATATATTGAGAAAAAGAGTTGAAGAGCTTACAAATGTTTTGTCTAAATTTACTCAAGAAAAGGAAAATTTAGATAAATTGCTTGCTACTCAAAGATATGGTTTTTAATAAAAAGATTAGGTTACAAGGCTTGTCAAGGACAAAACTTTTATAAAAATTATTTTGTAAAAAATTCTCATCAAGATAGTCCATTTATTACATGCTATTATTATGATGGAAAGGGACGTTATGCATGTGATTGTTTATTAAAAAGAAAATTGTTAGTTAGATCTAAAAATATTTTAGTTTCAAATGATTATAAATGGAAAAGAAAATGTAACATTGTATCTATTTGAGTTCCTAAGAGAACATATGTTAACATTGTTGGATCCAAGAAAGTTTGGGTACCAAAAATCAAAACTTAATTTATTTTTGTAGGAGATTTGTATGAAAAGCATCACAAGAAAGAATAAATAGTTTTTGGATAGTAGATGCTCAAGACATATGACGAGTGATTACACAAAATTTAATTATATTTCAAAAATAGATGGAGAATACGTGACTTTTGGAAACAATGCAAAGGGCAAGATTATTGGCATTGGAGAAATTGGTAACCCTAACTCCCTCATTATTGATAATATTTTGTTTGTTGATGGCTTAAAACATAATTTGCTTAGTATTAGTCAATTATGTGATAAGGGTTATAAAATTATTTTTTTAAATAACGTATGCAAGGTTTTTAATAAGAATAATACCCCATTATTTGTTACTTTAAGACATGCAAATGTAAATACTATTGATTTTGATAATTTGGTTGAATAAAATGTGAAATGTTTGAGTACATTACATGACGATTCTTGACTATAGTATAGAAGATTAGGTCATTGTAGTATAGATTTAGTTTCTAAACTTTCAAGAAAACAACTACTTATTGATTCTACTTAAACTCAAATTTGATAAAAATAAAATTGGTGCTCCTTGTCAATTGGGAAAACAAAGAAAAATTTCTTTTAAATCTATAAATATAGTTTCTATATCTAGACCTTTACAACTTTTACATTTAGATTTATTTGAGCCTTTTTAAATTGCTAGTCTTGTTGGAAAACTCTATACTTTTATAATTGTTGATAATTTTTCAAGATTTATTTGGCTATTATTTTTGACTCACAAGAATGAAACATGTTTTCAAATTTAAAAATTTTGTAAAAGAGTTTAAAGTGAGAAAATGTTATATGATTTTAAAAATAGGAGTGATCATGGTGGTGAATTTAAAAATTTTTGCAATACTTATGGATATAAACATAATTTTTTTACATTTAGAACCCCACAACAAAATGGAGTTGTTGAAAGGAAAAATAGAATTTTACAAGAAATAGCTCGAAAATATGCTTAATAAATATAAGCTACCTAATATTTTTGGGCCGAAGCAGTTAATACAGTTTGTTATATTTTAAATCGAGTTCTTATTAGACCAATCCTTAAGAAAACTCTTTTTGAACTTTGTTTGTTTGATAGAAAATCTAAGATTGCTTATTTTAAAGTGTTTGAATGTAAATGTTTTATTTTAAACATTAAAGATAATCTTGGTAAATTTGATGCAAAATGGATGAAGGTAATATTTTTAGGTTATTCTACTACTAATAAGGTTTATAGAGTTTTTAATAAAAGAACTAATGCAATTGAAGAATTTATGCATGTTACATTTGATGAATTTGATTCATTTTGCATAAAGTCATATATGATAATGTTGAGGATAATTTTGTTAATTTAAATATTAATAATAAGGAAAAAAATTGAAAATCCCCAAAGTATAGAAAACTTTGATGAAATTCCACCTAGTGATTTGCCAAAAGTTTAGAAGTATAAATCTAGTAACCCTATGGAACAAATTATTGGTGAGCTTAGTGATTGTAGGAAGACTAAAAATCAATTGAAAAATTTCAATAAACACTTGTCTTTTATTTCTCAAGTTCAACCCAAAGCTATTAATAATGCTATTAATAATAAAATTGGGTTTTAGTTATGCAAAAAGAATTAAATTAATTTGAAAAAAATAAAGTTTGGAAATTAGTACCTAGATTTAGTGATCACATGGTTATTAGAACCAAATGGGTCTTAGAAATAAACTTGATGAATCTAGTAATATAATTAAAATAAGACAAGACTTGTAACTCAAGGTTTCAATCAAGAAGAATGAATAAATTATAAAGAAACTTTTGCTTCCGTAGCTAGATATGAAGTTATTAGAATATTACTTGCATTTGCATTTCATATAAATTTCAAAGTATTTCAAATGAATGTTAAAAGTGTCACACCCCAACCTCTCAATCCTAAGAGGTATGACAGCGGGACAATAACCAACACACCGCTGGTAAAATCCGGCAGCATGCCGGCTATCGTAACCCCTCTAAAAAATTGGCCTTAAGGCCCTATGTTTGAGTACTTGCTTAAATCAACAACCTCGCATAATATACATAACGTGCAATAATACATCCAAAACATAACTTAAGCATAATCAACCTTGTATCACATTTCCAAATGTCGTCTAACACCATGCTATGCTCAAAATCACCATGTAATCCTAAATTAACTATAATCATCCATAAGGTCTCAAATCAATACAACTGTTACAATTATCCCAAAATATACATTAATCTCCCAACATACATAGCTCATATCTACAAAATAAAATCAAACAAATCTCCAATAGCTTGGCCCGACCTGGTGCTATAAAGTGCAAAACACAAGTAATACAAACACCAAGGTACTAACTCAATAACTCAACATCTGCAGGGGGAAAAATTTACTGGGTGAGACCAACGTCTCAGTGAGTGGTAATCAAACCAATCCCAGTAGAAACAGTCAGTTTTTGTATCAATTGAAACAATATAACATTCTGGAAGAGTTTCATATCATGAGGCATAATATTGACTTTTCAACAATGCAAAAGCTAAATGTTATTTTTGCAAATCATGAAACATAAGAGGGCATAAGCATGAATCATAAAAGTCTTCATAAACATTATAGAAATATCATAAGGGTTGTATTTCATATTCATATATACTCTGGTCGGATGTGCACAACCGAAGGTGTCTAAGAGCAGTAAAATCGTAAAACATGCCATGAGCCCTCATTGGGTAAAACATAAATATGTCGGGCGCTACTACATCGTGTAACTCGCGCTAGGGGTCACCACTCCCCGGCCAAGCTAACACAGTCTTTGGCGCATGGTCCCTTTTCATTAGGGATAATAAACATACATATGTCATGTAATGCAAGTAGAACTGCCACCTGCCCTAGATGGCTGGCCGACATCATGTCTGGGTGCTAAGGTACCAAAATAACATAAATTTATAAAAACCATGTAATTAAGTATATACTCGAAATTATAACATAGCTAGACTGTTTCCCATGTTCTCATAGCAACATATATTGAGTTTGAAATGAGCATTGTTCATTGTAAATCATAATTTGCAGAAATAAACTAAGATTAGGAATATTCCCACTCACCTTGCAAAAAAAGCCTACAAGGGTGCTCCTAAAACTGTAGGTCTAGGGTCTATAGTAGCTGGGGTATCCTCTCTTACAAGGGGATACACAACATGAGATAAAATACCTTAAATATTTCATACGAAAGTAATAACTATACCATACAACGTATAAAACACTTTTCCTCCATCTCTAGCCTTTGAGTTTCATCGAAACATGCCTTTATTCCAATTTCCTCTATTTTAGCTCCAACCAAACATGCCCTTATACATTTTAACATTATCTCACCCATTTCTATCATATTTCTACCATAAACACTTCATTCAAGATTTCATCCAACCATAACAACATAAATATCCTCAAATAAACAATATCTAAGGTTACTTTAACAAGAAATATCAAGATTCAAGTAAAATATTCCATGGGTGAGGGTAAACCCACTTTTTCTCTCTATAACACATAATAACATCAAAATACAAAATCTACACTGATTAAAAGCTATAAAACGAAGAGAGGAAGCTAAACACGTAGAAATATTGAAGAAAAACCAAAGGGAGTTTTGAGAATGGAGCATTTTACATACCTTTTTGGCCCTAGGTGTAGTTTTTCTCTTTTCCATACTCCCTCTCTCTAAAAGCTGCAGGAATGCCCTAAATGTCTCCCCAAACTTTAAAACATTCACTTATAACCCAAAAAGGCCATCTTGCCCTTCCTTAAAATTATCCTTAATTTTAATCATAATTAATTTTTGGATGAAAATTGGGTACCCTAGGATATCTCCTAAATCTTTATTTTGATTTTTAGGAGTTTAAGAGAGTTTAGGGGTCTTTGGAGGGGTTAAAAATTCTAAATTTTCATGAAAAGGCCAAAAAACTGTGTCTAGCACGCTGTAGAGATGTAAATTTTGAGGTCGGTGATAAAGTGTTCTTAAAGGTTTCTCTTGGAAGGGCGAATTAAGATTTGGTAAGAAGGAAAATTAACCCCTAGGTACATTTGACCCTACGAGGTCATCGAAAGAGTGGGGCCAGTTGCTTATAGGTTAGCTTTGCCACCTGAGCTTTCACAGATACATAAGTGTTTCACGTTTCCATGTTGAGGAAGTATTTATCGGATCCTACTCACATCCTCCAACCCCCGCCAGTGGAGTTAAGAGAACATTTGACTTATGTTGCGGAGCTGGTTCAGATTCTAGGCACTGAGGTGAAATAACTCCGTTCTAAGAAAGTGCCACTTGTTAAGGTTTTATGGAGAAGTCGAACAAGGAGGAAATGACTTGGGAGTGAGAGGACGACATGAGAGTCAAGTATTCTTATCTTTTGCCATCTATAGGTAATTGAATTTCGAGAACGAAATTTTTTAAGGAGGGTAGAATTGTAATACTTAAAAGCAACTTCAAGAAAAAGAAAAAGAAAAGAAGAAGAAAAAGAAAAAGAAAACAAGAAAAATTCTTAAAATCACTTTGGATTGAGTTTTAATTTTATTTAGAGAGAATTTTGAGTTATTTGGGAAGGAAGGAAATGTATTGGAAGTTTTGGAAGAAATGAAGTTTTTGTTAAAAAAAATAAAAAAATATATATATTTTTTATTCGGGTTACTGTAGCAACGCGCCGCAGCGCGGTGCTCACTGGTTTTCCCGCACTATAGCGCCCAGGTGCGCTACAGCGTGGCAAACACTGGATTTTGGCTGCTGCTTCGGGTCTGAATAACTTTTCTGTCTATCTTGGGCTGCTTTCAGTCGGTCTCTAATCACCTTGATCTATTTCACTGTATTCTGTACAATCTCTAGTCCTAGCAACTTTCTTTCACCTTCTTCATCCCAATACATAGGTGTCCTACACCTCCTCCCATATAGGGTCTCATAGGGTGCCATATCAATATTGGAATGATAACTATTATTGTAAGCAAACTCGGCCAAAGGTAAGTGCTCATCCTAACTACCCGAAAACTCTATCACACATCCCTGTAACATATCCTCTAGAGTCTGGATAGTTCTTTTTGATTGGCCATCTGTTTGTGGGTGAAAAGCTGTACTAAAATGTAACTTAGTGTCCATAGCTCTCTGTAAACTAGGCCAAAACCTAGATGTGAACCTTGGATCTCTATCTGATACTATGGACATTGGCCCCCATGTCTACTTATTACCTCATCCATATATATCTTAGCTAATCTGTCCAAAGAGAATGAACTCTTAATTGGTAGAAAATGTGCTGACTTTGTTAATCTGTCCACAATGACCCAAATTGTATCATTCCCTCTCCTGGTCATCGGTAAGCCTACCACAAAATCCATAGTGATATGTTCCCATTTCCATTCTGGGATAGGTAATGACTGTAACTTGCCCTTGGGGCCTTGATGCTCTGCCTTAACCTGCTGGCAAGTAAGACATCTAGAAATATAATCCGTAATCTCTCTCTTCATACCACTCCACCAGTAGTTTTGCTTAAGGTTATGGTACATTTGGTACTCCCAGGATACATAGCATATGCTGAAAATGTGCCTTTTCCATAATCTGTCTCCTAAGCTCATCAACTTGGGGCACACAAACTTTGTCTTTAAACCTCAAGGTACCATCTTCTGTCACTGTGAATTCACTAGTTTGCCCTTTTTCAATTTCTTCCAAAATCTTTACTAACCATGGATCTTGTCTTTGAGCTTCCTTAATCTGAGTTACCAAAGTGGGTCTAACTTGAAATCTTGCTAGCAACGCTCCATGATCTGTCACTGATAACTGAGCATCCAAAGATCTAAGCTCCAACAGTAAAGGCATATACACTGCCCTGAGATTATACAACACACCTGAAGATTTCCTTCTCAAAGCATCTGCCACCACATTGGCTTTCCCTGGATGGTACTCAATAGTGCAGTCATAGTCTTTCAGGAGTTCCACCCATCGCCTCTGTCTGAGATTTAACTCCTTCTGGGTAAGAATATACTTGAGGCTCTTATGGTCTGTGAAGATCTGACAATGTTCTTTATACAAGTAGTGTCTCCAAATCTTCAAAGCAAACACCACTGCTGCTAACTCTAGGTCATGAGTTGGGTAATTTTGCTCGTGAGGCCTTAACTGTCTAGAAGTATAAGTAATTATTTTACCATCTTGCATCAATACACAACCTAATCCCTTTCCAGAGGCATCACTATAAACTGTATACCCTTTCCCATTTTCTCGCAAAATCAACACTGGAGCTGTAGTTAATCTCCTCTTAAGCTCCTCAAAGCTATCTTGACACTTTCGAGTCCAAAGAAATCTCTCACTTTTCTTTAATAACTTGGTTAGAGGAGATACAATGACAAAAACATTTTTCACAAACCGCCTATAGTAACCAGCCAAACCAAGAAAACTCCTCACCTCAGTAGTATTAGTGGGTGGCTCCCACCGTACTATGACTTCTACCTTTTGGGGATCTACAAAAACTCCCTCTGCTGAGATCACATGCCCCAAAAATACCACCATGTCTAACCAAAATTCACTTTTACCCAACTTAGCATATAGTTGCTTTTCCCTCAATATCTGCAACACCGTCCTCAAATGCTCTGCATGCTCAACTCTGTCCCTCGAATATATCAAGATATCATCTATGAATACCACCACGAACTTATCTAAAAAAGGTTGGAATACTCAATTTATTAAATCCATAAAGGCGGTTGGGGCATTAGTTAGCCCAAATGGCATCACTAGAAACTCGCACTGACCATATCTAGTCCTGAAAGCTGTTTTAGAAACATCATCGGCTTTTATCCGGAGTTAGTGATAACCCGATCTCAAATCAATCTTAGAAAACAATGTAGCCTCACGCAACTGGTCAAAGAGATCATCTATTCATGGCAGAAGGTACTTATTTTTGACAGTTACCTTGTTTAATTGTCTGTAATCAATCCATAACCTTAAAGTACCGTCCTTCTTTTTAACAAACAACATTAGAGCTCCCCATGGTGATGCACTAGGTTGGATGAATCCTTTATCAAGAAGTTCTTGTAATTGAGTCTTTAGCTCCTTTAGTTCTGCTGGGGCCATTCGGTATGGAGCTCTAAAAATGGGTTGAGTACTTGGCATCAAATTAATACAGAACTCCATCTCTCTTTCTGGTGGTAATCCTGGTAACTTTTCGGGAAAAAACATCTGGGAACTCACAAACAATAGGTATCTCAGTCACTTTAGGAGTTTGCAACTCCATATCCACTACACTTGCCAAATAAGCCTCACATCCTTTCTTCAACAATCGCCTAGTTGTCATAGCAAAAATTATGCATGAAGGCAAAACATGTCTTTCTCCTAAAAAGCTTATCTCCTTACCATCTGATAATTGAAAAGTAACTTCTTTCTTAAAAAAATCCACCTTAGGCTTGTAGGTTGTCAACCAATCCATACCTAAAATTAAATCCAAATCATGCATGTCTAATAGTAATAAATCTCCTATCAAATCCCATCCATCAATCTGTACTCTACAATTTTTATAAACACCCACACTGTCAAGGTTCCTCCCACGGGAGTAGAAACAATAATATCATGATCCAATCTATCCACCTTTAACCCCAATCTCTCAGCTAATGCACATGATATATATGAATATGTGGATCTAGAATCAATAAAGGCATAAGCATCAATATCAAGGATAGTGAGAATACCAGTAACCGTATCTGGAGCCGTTCTAGCCTCCTGGCAGGTCATAGCGTTACTCGCGCCTCTACTGTGGGCCTCCTACAGTTGCTCCCCATCTACTGGATTGTCCTCCAGTCCTTCTAGTCTGTGATCCCTGAGATGTAGCCGACCCAGTAGTAGCTTCACTGCCCTGTGCTAGCTGTGGACAGTCTCTCTTGATGTGGCCTTCCTGACCACATTTATAACAAACACCCGTACCCTTATGGCACTCTTTGGAATGCGGCTTCCCACAGTTGGAACACTGTGGGACCCGACCTCTTGATCTCCCAGCTGTAGAAATATCTCCACTCATGGCAGTCCCTGAATCTCGACCTCTATGCCCCCGACTACCTCCCGATAGGGCTGCCACTGCTGACCTCGACTCCCTCAGTGTCGGGCTAGACATCGACATTGATCCTCCATCTGTCCTCGCAGTGGTCTCAGTCCTCCTATCTGCCGAGGTGGTCACTGTCTGCCTCTTCGAGCCCTGACCTTCTCTCCTATCCGATGTGCCTCCCGGTCCACTCCTCTTAAACCTCTCCTACCGCTGACGAGCATAACTTTCCTCAACCTCCTTAGCTCTTGTGGCACATGCCACCAACTCTGCAAATGTTGTATATGGCTGTGGATGCATGGCCTATAGATCTCCCATCTGAGCCTTTTCTCAAAAAGTCTATACTTATCCCACTCTTGAGCTACAAAGTGTGGTGCAGAACGGATAGCTCGATGAACTTAGCCCCATAATCTGCCACTATCATATTTCCTTGCTTTAATTCCATAAACTCTGCCACCTTTTGGTCTTGATAAACTGGAGGGAAGTATTGTCTGTTAAACTCTTCCTTAAACTCCCTCCAACTGAGAACTCTACCTGCTGGCTGTCGGGCCTGAAACGCCGTCCACCACTCAAGTGCACGGTCTCCAATCAAAAAGGTAGCATGCTGCACTCACTAATCCTCGGGACAGTGCATCAAATCAAACACCCGTTCCACATCCCTAATCCATCTCTCTGCCTGTAGAGGGTTTGTAGTACCATGAAACTCTGTAACTCCGAGCTTCCAAGCTCGCTCAATAATCTTCTCATCATCGGGCCTAGTCTTCATAGTTGAAGAATAAGCTGCTATGGCTGCTCTCCCATCGCATGGGCTATACTGCCGCCAGCTCAGGGTGATTATGGGAGCTGGTGGCGTCGGGGCAATTGGTGGTACAAGTGGTATAGGTGGCACGGTCTGTGCTGGGGGTGGTACCTGAGAAATTGAGGGTATCGGAGCCACAGGTGGAGGAGGGGGTGTTGACGGTATGTAAGTCTGTGGTACAGTAGGAGTATGCTGAAGGGGTAAATCTTGAGGTCGCGAGAGGTTTGCCACCCTAGGCACTGACGCTGCACTACCAATAGTGTCCCCATCAGGTGGGCCAGCTCTTTGCTCCCTACGGGGTTTACCCTGTCCTCTACCTCTACCTCTACTTCTACCTCTAGAAGCTTCCATCGTATTTTCTATAAAATGTCACAAATCACCATTTAGAACACAATTATATATATAAATGCTATGCATGAACAAGAATCATGTCACTCTTTCCTCCTAAGCCTTAAGACCTTTTAAACCTATGCTCTGATACCACTTTAACTGTCACACCCCAACCTCTCAATCCTAAGAGGCATGACAACAGGGCAATAACCAATACACCGCCGGGTAAAATCTGGCAGCATGCCGGCTATTATAACTTCTCTAAAAAATTGACCTTAAGGCCTTATATCTGAGTACCTGCTTAAATCAACAACTTCGCATAATATACATAACGTGCAATAATACATCCAAAACATAACTTAAGCATAATCAACCCTGTATCACATTTCCAAATGTCGTCTAACACCATGCTATGCTCAAAATCACCATGTAATGTTAAATTAACTATAATCATCCATAAGGTCTCAAATCAGTACAACTCGTTACAATTATCCCAAAATATACATTAATTTCCCAACATACATAGCTCATATCCACAAAACAAAACCAAACAAATCTCCAATAGCTTGGCCTGACCTGGTGCTATAAAGTGCAAAACACAAGTAATACGAACACCAAGGTACTAACTCAATAACTCAACATCTGTAGGGGGAAAAAATTTAGTGGGTGAGACCAACGTCCCAGTGAATGGTAATCAAACTAATCCCAGTAGAAATAGTCAATTTTTGTATCAATTGAAACAATATAACATTCTGGAAGAGTTTCATATCATGAGGCATAATAATTAACTTTTCAACAATGCAAAAGCTAAATTGTTATTTTTGCAAGTCATAAAACATAAGAGGGCATAAGCATGAATCATAAAAGTCTTCATAAACATTATAGAAACATCATAAGGGTTGTATTTCATATTCACATATACTCTGGTCGGATGTGCACAACCGAAGGTGTCTGGGAGCAGTAAAATCGTAAAACATAACATGAGCCCTCATTGGGTAAAACATAAATATGTTGGGCGCTACTACACCGTGTAACTCGCGCTAGGGGTCGCCACTCCCCGGTCAAGCTAACACAGTCTTTGGCGCATGGTCCCTTTTTATTAGGGACAATAAATATACATATGTCATGTATTGCAAGTAGAACCGCCACCTACCCAGATGGTTGCCCAACATCATGTCTGGGTGCTAAGGTACCAAAATAACATAAATTTATGAAAATCATGCAATTAAGTATATACTCGAAACTATAACATAGCTAGATTGTTTCCCATGTTCTCAGTAGCAACATATATTGAGTTTGAAATGAGCATTGTTCATTGTAGATCATAATTTGCGGAAATAAACTAAGATTAGTAAGATTCCCACTCACCTTGCAAAAAGAGCCTACAAGGGTGCTCCTAAAGCTGTAGGTCTAGGGTCTATAGTAGCTAGGGTATTCTCTCCTACAAGGGGATACACAACATGAGATAAAATATCTTAAATATTTCATACGAAAGCAATAACTATACCCAACAACGTAGAAAAACACTTTTCCTCCATCTCTAGCCTTTGAGTTTCATCCAAACATGCCTTTATTTCATTTTCCTCTATTTTAGCTCCAACCAAACATGCCCTTATACATTTCAACATTATCTCACCCATTTCTATCACATTTCTACCATAAGCACTTCATTCAAGATTTCATCCAACCATAACAACATAAATATTCTCAAATAAAACAATATCTAAGGTTACTTTACCAAGAAATATCAAGATTTAAGCAAAATATTCCATGGGTGAGAGTAAATCCACTTTCTCTCTCTATAACACATAATAACATCAAAATACAAAATCTACACCGATTAAAAGCTATAAAATGAAGAGAGGAAGCTAAACACGTAGAAATATTGAAGAAAAATCAAAGGGAGTTTGAGAATGGAGCATTTTACATACCTTTTTGGCCCTAGGTGTAGTTTTTTCTCTTCTCCACACTCCCTCTCTCTAAAAGCTGTGGGAATGCCCTAAATGTCTCCCCCAAACCTTTAAAACATTCACTTATAACCCAAAAAGACCATTTTGCCCTTCCTTAAAATTATCCTTAATTTTAATCTTAATTAATTTTTGGATAAAAATTGGGTACCCTAGGATATCTCCAAAATCTTTGTTTTATGGTTTTTAGGAGTTTAAGAGAGTTTAGGGGTCTTTGGAGGGGTTAAAAATTTCGAATTTTTATGAAAAAGGCCAAAAAACCGCGTTTGGCGCACTGCAGCGACCAAAATCCAGTGTTTGCTGCGTTGTAGCGCTATAGTGCGGTAAAACCAGTGAGCATCGTGTTGCGAGCGCTGCTACAGTAATTCGAATAAAAAATATTTTTTTTATTTTTTATTTTTTAACAAAAACTTCATTTCTTCCAAAACTTCCAATACACTTCTTCCTCCCAAATTCCTCAAAATTCTCTCTAAATAAAATTAAAACTCAATCCAAAGTGATTTTAAGAATTTTTCTTCTTTTCTTTTTCTTTTTCTTCTTCTTTTCTTTTTGTTTTTCTTGAAGTTGGTTTTAGGTGTCACAAAAAGTGCCTTTCTAAATGGTTTTGTTGTTGAAAAGATTTATGTTGAATAACCACCGGGTTTTGAAAATGAAAAATATGTAAATCATATTTACAAGCTTTCAAAATCTTTATATGGTTTAAAACAAGCTCTTAGATCATGATATGAAAGGCCTTCAAAATTTTTATTAGAAAATAGATTTTCAATGGGAAAAGTGAATAATACTTTATTCATAAGGAAAGAAAATAATGACTTACTTATTAATCAAATTTATGTGAATAATATTATATTTGGAGCTACTAATGAATCTTTATGTAAAATTTTTTTCTCATTTATGCAAAATGAATTTGAAATAAGTATGATGGGTAAATTGAATTTCTTTCTTGGTTTTCAAATAAAACATTTCAAAGAAGAAATTGTGATCAACCAACCTAATTGCACTAAAGAGCTATTAAAAAGATTTTAGATAGATAATTCTAAAATTATGAGAACTCCTATGAGTACGTCAATCAAACTTGATGAAGATATTAATGGAAATCCTATATACATCAAGTTATATAAAGGTATGATTGGTAGTTTATTGTACTTAGTTGCTAATCGTCCCAATATCATGTTTAGTATTTGTTTGTGTGCTAGATTTCAAGTAAGTCCAAAAGAATCTCATTTGCATGCTATCAAAAGAATTCTTAAATATCTTAAAGGAACTATAAATGTAGGATTATTTTATCCTAATGGAACCTCCTTTGAACTTACTAATTATTCGAATGCGGATTTTGGAGGTGTAAATTGGATAGAAAAAGTACTAGTAAAATTTGTAATTTTCTTGGAAAATCTTTAGCTTCTTGGGTTAGTAAAAAACAAAATTCGGTTGTCTTATCTACAATCGAAGCGGAATATGTAGCTACGAAAAATTGTTGTGCACAAATTTTATGGATGAAGCACACTTTACTAAACTTTGGACTTAATTATGAACACAATCCTATTAAGTGTGATAATACTAGGACCATCAACATATCTAAGAATCCTATTCAATACTCTAGAACAAAATATATTTATATTATACATCATTTTTTGAGAGATCATGATCAAAAAGGGGATATAACACTTGAATTCATAGGAACCAAATTTCAATTAGCTGATATTTTTACAAAACCTCTTAATGAAGAAAGATTTGTTTCATCGAAAAGAACTTGGTCTTATAAACTCAAGTGTATAGTTAATATTATTTGCATCAATTCATTTTTTGAGGGGAAGAGTCTATAAATATTTTTCATGCATTTATTGAGGGGGAGTTTATGTAGTTTATATTTTTGATAATGTCAAAAAGGAAAAGAATTTACATGATATGTGTTTTATGAATATGTTGTAATGCATATTTGTTTTGTCATCACCAAAAAGGGGGAGATTGTTAGCCTTAAAGTTTCATATTTATTTTGATAATGTTAAAATAAATTAAAATTATTATATATATTTATATAATGAATAATATGAACAAATTATATTGTTGAGTTTATTATTTGGATGTACACTACTTGTGCAATAAAGTGAAATTATCAAATTAGACATGTGTATAGTAAATTAATCATATCTTATTATATAAAATTTCAAAAAAAGTAAGGTTAATTTTATATGAATATAATCAAATATTTTTATTTTGATGTATAATTTATCTCATATACTTTTTTATATTAAAACAGTTTATTATATCAATTTCTTATTTACCTTCTGAAAAAGTTAATGTTGAAATCTGCATGATATTAGTTTTAATTAGTAAAATATAAATTATGATATAAATAAAATTCTGAATTGATTTTATTTGTAAATTAGACGTGCTGAGTTTTAAATGCATATATTATATGCACATTTTACACTTATGAATTGATAGATATAATTTTTCAAAATGGGTCATTCTGCTGAGTCACACTGTCAATAGACAAAATAAGTATACCATAATATTTTTATCATATCTCAAAATATAAAAGTCAAATTTGTACGAATCTGATTTTGAATGAAAATAGATGTTATAAGTTTTTCAAAAATACATAATTTATTATTTTTTAATACAAATTTAAATTTCTAGACAATTTTGAACTTGACCAACAACTTTTGTCAAAAGCAATTCTATAGTCTGACATGGTTGAACTTTTGATCATTTCTCTCAAACGGCACACGATAATTTAATGATTCTTTTTGTATTTGAAAATAGACTCATTGTAGAGTATTTAAGAAGTTTTAAAGATTTTTTTGATTATTTGAAGTCATTTTATTTGAATTTTTGAAACAAGCTAATGTGTAGTTATTGTTGACAAATAATTTTGTCTTCCACAAAGGCCAACATCTCTCTAACGTCTCTTTGATATTTTTGTCTATTAAAGAAGCATAGATTGATGGTAGAAGGACACAATAATAAGCTCTCAAGGTCTCATCAATCTCTCTCTAAAATTCTTTGTACTACATTGTTTATTACTAGATCAAAGAGTGTATAGAGCAAATTGTTTTATTCTTGAAAGTGTCTCTTTGAAGTGAGATTATTTTTGTACATGAGTGGTAGCTGATCTTACTTAAGACAAATTACTACATTTTTACTTCATTTTCATTACCATTTGTATTGGTGTTTAAAGTTCACCAAATCAAAAACTTTGTCATCGGATTTCTTGCCTCGACCAAGTGCAAAGGACTTTGTTTGTATTTGAGATTTCTTGCATCTGTTAAGTGTAAGAGATTTAGTGAAACCTCGACTAGTTGGAGCTCGAGAAAGTGGACGTAGACTTGGATAGCAAGTGGAATTACTATTAAAGAGTTTGCATCTCTTATCCTTACTCTCTTTATTTTATTTATAATTATTTATATTTACTTTGGGTGAATTGTATTCAATCTTTTAAATTTTGTTTTCCTTGACTTTTGCGATAAAAACCTAATTCACCCTTCTCTTGGGTTGCCTTTTGGGACAATAAGCCCGTATAACCTGTACTACATAATACCCTTCCAAGATCAAGTAATATTCACATTTAGTTATGTAGTCTAGTCATGCCCCATAAATAAAATATAATCCACCATCACTGTATAATTATTTAATACCTTGACACGTTCCAATAGTACAAATGTAAACCAATCATCATCTATCTACGTTACGACAAATATATACTCTCTAACATCAATCAGATGAATGCCTATACTAACTCAACCTTCACTAAATGCACGAGATGCTGATACAGGTGCTATTGTTATAGGCTGCATTCTCTTAGAGTCTGCATGGGGAAAATGGAGGAGTGAGACATGTGTTCTAGTGAATGAAACACAACCTAATTTCAGTGACCAGTCAAATTTTGATACTATAGTATTTACAAACATTTTTCCATAAAATTTCCCAAACAAAACATAGCACATGTGTCAATATCAAAAAAATCAAATCTGTGTAATAATATCAACCATAACATGAGCAATACATCCTGAAGGCATCAAATAATCACAGAAAGCATCTGGTAATTACAAAAAGTATATAAGAAATCATCAAGGATCATAAGGATACATGGGTTCTAGCGTGATTAGTTGGCACAACCGAATATAGTGCATCTGGGGGCTGTAAAACATGAAAGTAATGAAAATCAATAAAATATGTCGGGCACTATTGCACTGTGTAGCCTGTATTGAGGTTGTCGCCATTCCTTAGCCAAATTAACATAGTCTATGACCTTTGAGATCCCTTACTAGCTTTAAATCCGCATCATATAACATGTAACATCATAGCATCATGCATGTAGAACTACCACCTACCCCGAGTGGTTGCCCAACATTCCTACTATGGTCCTAAATCACAAAACATCATGAAAATCATCAAACCAAGCATATAACAGAAACCAAAACATAACTGACCATTTTTGTTTTCTTAATATCAACATACAAGTAATTTTAGAAATAATTATCATTGATTATAAAACACATTTAAAAAAATAATTAAGATTAGGAAGATGCCACTCACCTATGTTTGTACCATGTCCTATCAAGATCAGTCTTGTGTGTCATTGCCTAGTCGATACATCTTTTCTAAAATAAAACTATGCATATGATTAATGGCATGTCCTAAATGTGGATGAATAAATGAGTAAATAAGCGCATGTGTTTTTCAGGTCGTAGTATCTTCCTTATATGTGGTCTGAAAATTCTAAGAATATTAATACATAATAGTTATCCACCTAGGTGTGTTAGGGCATGCTCAAGTTCAAGAAATGAGCTGTAGTTATTTTATTATGAAAAATAATCTTCCTACTACTAAAATCTCAAAACTTCTAACATATTGTATAGTGAAATGTTAATATTTGAAACTACAAAACTTGAAATGACTCAATTCAAAGAGAGTTTTAAACCTAATTTAATGGGCTACAATTTTCATGTTTTGGGCTTAATCGGATTCCACCTACCAGAAGTTCGAAACTGGCCCAAAAGTTGGGTCGATAATATAAAACCCTTATTGGACCTTCATTCGATTTTTGGGCTATAACTTAAGCTATAAAATTCAAATTAATGTCATTCAAGTTGGGTTGTAAAACTATTTAAAAGGCACACAATTTGCTATTTTGATCTACACCTAATTTTGAATAGAGGGAGGCCGAATCTAGCCCAATAATGAGTCATGGATATCACTTGTTTTACAATCAATAGCTTTGTGCCTATTTCAGTGAAATGTTTATAACTTGAGCTAGAGTGGTTAGATTAGATTGATTTCAAAAGCTGTGCTTCGCTAACTTGAAGGTCTACAATTTTTAAGTTTGACACTAGCCTAGTTCAAATTGGAAAATGCCTAGAATTGATCGGACAGCAGACCACAATCTCCAGCTTATGGCTCATTTTCATCCCAGTTGAGTTTTGGGTGGTGTAACTCAAGTTTGAGCTATAATTTGAGGTCACCTTTAATTTAGCTTCTCCAGTTAACTTGTATGCTTCCCAAGTCACTTATTAGCATTGAAATTGAACTAAAATCTAACATATTACTAGCCCTAATGGTTCAGCCAACTGAGGGTTTTTCTGCAGAAAAATATAGCAAGTTGCCACATGTTTTAGATTTGTGTTTTAACACTCCTTTCTTGTTTTTTTTTTTTTTTCAATTTTCTTCCTCTTTCTCACTCCTACGAAATTCCTTCCTTTATCCTAATTTTAGCCTCATAGCTAGCATAGAAGGCTTATATAAATTCATAGAAATCAGGATTTCTTAAATAAATTCAAGATTTCAACACATTCCATCCAAAACTAGCATGATCATAAGTTTCTTCTCTCTCTAGAGTGTTCATTTCATATAAATTTCAGAAACTTAATCCCTTTAAAGATCTTGTTTTCTTCAAGCAAATGGAGGGAGTATAGATATAGCATGAAAATCTGCAACAAAAAATTACATAAAAACAATTTTTCTAGAATTTATGCAAAATTTTCTTACCTTAATTTCTTGATTTTTCTTCTCCCTTGCTTTTTCTCTTCTCCCTTGGCTCTTTCCTTTTCTAGATGGCACGAAATTATGGAGCTTCTAGAGGCTTTCAAGGCTTATAAAGCCCTTAAATCGACCCAACTTTGGCCTATTTACAAATAGGTCCCTCAACTTTCACTTATTTACATTTTGACCCCAAAATCTCTAAATTTTGTCAATTGGCCCCAAAATTTTTAGGGAATCCCTATTAAGTCCCTAATAGCATGATCCTCCAATGCAATTGATTGCATCTACATGCATATTTTTCTAATAATTTTATTTTTAAATTCCTTTAATACCTATAATCCCTAATTATCTTTAAGTTTTTCCTACAAAATATTTTCATCCCCTATTAAACAAAATTTTTAGAATTCTTTTCTAGGCTTTCCTAAGCCCTTAATTAAACCAATTTAACAATTAAATTCCTCTTTTTAAGATTGAAGACAAGAGAATTGAAATTTAAATGGAATTCTTTTTTTTTTCTTTAAAAATTTTACAATTTCTCATAACTTATTCTAGAATAATCCTACAACTATATAAAAACGCTAATAAGCATGTTAATAAAAACAAGCTAGGGAACTCCTTTTGTTAGAATGTCACATGCATCTTCTCCATCCCTCTGCAAATCTGCTTGGCTTTGAGATTGCTTAGCCTCTGAACTAGCACAAGTATGCCTTCCATTATCTCTCTTTCTAGCTCCTTTATCTCCTCCCTAGCTCCCCCCCCTCAACTTTAGCTCTTCTTTGTTTCTCCATGCGTTCAAATTTGCATTGCTTCCTATGCTTGAACATTTATCATCACCATAACCATTATCTTCAAATTCATTGGAAATGAAGGCTAAATTGGACCAAATGATGGTGGTTTTAGTTGGGAAAGATGATGGGTTTTGGTTGGACTTAGAGGGGAATGGTTTGGGTTTTCTCTTGCTACAAGTTTTGGGATTCATTTGCTCAAGTAAAAGTAGTTTTGGAGGGAGGTTGATCTATGGTTGGTGAAGATATGTTTGTACAAATAGATGTAGATAGGCCAGAGTCATGATTTGTGAGTTGTTTACAAGAGTAGTTGATTGTGTCGGCACGTTCTGAACAATAATTGACCATTTGGTAGAGATTTATTGCCAGCCACTCATGTCTTTTTGCCACTCTCTTCCCCTGTGGGATAGAGAGATATTTGACTTGATAATGGCAGATGTATGGAGACAAAACTCGCAGGTATTTATATTTTAACTTGTTAAATTAATAAAAGGAAAGAAGTAAAATGGCTAAGCTAAGCCTTCAAAGACAAGGACGACTGAGCCTGTTTAGTAGTGGTAGGAGTGAAAAGGCTATGAAAAGGTGTTTGGAAATCAAAAGCCAATAGTTTTTTGAAGGAAAAATGTCTAAAACTTTTTAAACTGTCTAGTTCTCCTCAAATATTCAGTGCTCTTAAGTTTTATTTTTCTCTCAAAAGTTTTGGTTTTCACTTAAAAAATACTAGGAAGTTCATGGACAAAAATCATTTCCATAACTCCTATTTCTTTTCAGGAAACCAAATGGGCTTAGGGTTTTCTTTTTTTTTTTTTTCTCTCTTTCTTTCCACAGGTAAAAAGCCATTATACCAAACAGTCCTTTACTTCTCAATCATATTTATTAAAAAACTTATTTTAAAAAATGATAGAAAAAGCTAAATATCTCCCATTTCAGTTGTTCCTAATACAAAGGATCAATCTTTAAAAGGAAGCTTATCGAGTCAATAGGTTGCCCTACAGGAACTACTTAAGGAGAATCTCTTTGATTGGACTCTTTAGCGGAAGCTTATGATTCAGCAAGCATAATAGAGGTCTATTTGGACAAATGTTTATATAAGTTTGACAATTTAACTAGGCCTCCTCTGTCTCATTCTCTGTCCTAGTCATCCCTTGTTGCACTGGTCAAGTATAGGGTTGTTAATAGAGTAGATTTTAATTTGAATTCGATTCGAATTTGATTTAATTATTTAGAATTTTTAACCGATAAAACATTCAATGGACATGATTTTATTATAAAAGTTTGTAATTTAAAATAAATAGAGTAAATATAGATTTTGCTTGATTCGATATATTAAAAATATGAATTTAAATATATATATATTAATATATATATTGTATATATACAATATATATGATATATAGTATGACATAATATTATATGTATCATAATATAAAGACTTGGATTAATAAATTATTTTCTTCTTAAAAATAGAAAATAGAAACATATTTTTATATTTCATAAAAATAAAAAATTCAAAATATGTATACTAATGGATTAAATATATTATTATATATCACTAGTAAGCCAATTTTACATATTTGTAGTGGATCAGATATAATTATATTATACTTTCAAATTTCAAAAGAGAAAGGTTCAATTGATACCAATGTGATTGTAAAATATTTATAACGAATTTTATACAGTAGATTTTGTTAAAATTAATGGATAAAATTACTTAATATTTTGAAAAAAAATAAGTATAAATTAATACAGTAAAAGACAGTTATAATAATCTTATTCATTGAATTGACCAAATCGATGTTATAGTTACCGTATTATCAATTGATCTATTCTTATTTAACAATTCAAATTTAAATTTTTATTTTAAATATCGAATTTTATCAAATTCAATATGGTAACACTAAACATATATCCTATAAAAGTTTGGATCAAATTCTGTATTCGAATCTGAATCTGTCATGATCCAACTTGAATCTTACTCTTTAACAATCCTAGCAAGTTGTAGCTCAGAATGCCTAGGATTAGAGGATTTAAATAGAAGTTCAGACAATCTTCTATGTACGTTAAGCAATGCACTATGTTTATTTCCTAATTGTTTTCGTTGATTTCCAATTTAATTCCATCTTCCATTAAGCCCAATTTATTTGTTGCTTGATTTGTTGTAATTTTTTTCTTCCATTCCAGTTTAATTTATTTCAAAGTGATCACTTAACAAATGGAGATTTTTCATTCAAAAGCTTAACATCAAAAGGGTATTGACATTTATTTAATTCTGGTGTAATGTAAATTACTTAGTTTTTTCTTTGCTTTTTGCTATCTCCAGTCCCTAATAAGAAGGCAGGGAGCTAAAACAGAGAGATGTAATGAGCTTCAGACTAGTAGTTCTTGAAGAGTCCTGTAGGTTTGTGCTCCAGTGCATGGGACAGCTCTTCGTAAAGCCATTCAACGAGTCGCTGATGTGCAACCCACTGTCTCATGCAGTTTCCTGGGGAGCAGCCGGCTTTTGTTGCTCAAGATTTTTGGCTTTATCTTGTTCATTTTTCCCCACAAGTAGCCGTAGAGGCCACCTACCAACACCACAGCACCACAAGCACTGCCACATTGTTCAGAATTTAAAAGAAAATGAGCCTTACTGATATTAAAATTTGAAAAAGTAGTAGTAGAGAAAGGGTACGAACCTTCCCCAGTGAAGGGATTCCTTCACAAGATTGCAGAAAAGAAGGCCGTAAAGACGAGCCCTAATGGGGTGAAAATGGCCAGAAAAAACAGGGCCCTTTTTGTCTATTACCCAAATCCTCAACCAATATGTTAATCCAGCGTACAACGCACCCTGCAGTTGACAAAACCCACGATCTTTTTAGGCAACTACTTAACTGGGCATTCATTTACTTTCGCAATGCCAATGAAAAACTCCCATTTCATGAGGTAATTTTGTTTGGATATGATTCTGAAAACAGTTTTCTGCTGTTTGGATATAGAAAATCTGTTTGGCAGGCTGTTTTTCTAAGTTCTTTTTTTTTTTTTTTTTTTTCCGGGGGTTTTCAGAAATTAGGCGATCTTCAGTAAACAGCAGAAGTTGTTTCCAGAATTCTCCAAAACTATCTTCCCTGAAAAGTTCTAAACGTTTTCTGTTTTTAAAACACAGATAATGAAAATTGAGAATGGAAAACTCACACAGTAGATAATTGAGAGAAGATTGATATCCCATCCGAGTTTCCAGGCAGATGGTTTTCTGTCCACAGCGACTGCCCAAAGTGCTGTCTGGATGCAACTGAAGAAGGTTTGCAGGGCCGTGAGTCGCATTTTTGCCGGATATTCCTTCAATATAGGCTCCTGCCACCATCAAGAAGAAAACTTTCAAGCATGTTGATCACCATTTGAGAGAGAGAGAGAGAGAGAGAGAGAGAGAGAGAGAGAGAGAGAGAGAGAGAGAGAGAGGGTGAACCTGCATAATGGTCCATGCGGCCCAAGTTACGTTGGATGAAAAGGCGGTAAGTGAGCCTTTGAGCCAGTCCCCTTTGGAGCTGCTCTCAGTAATTAAGACTGAACTTTCCTTGTGGCTAGTATGGTATATAGGTGGTCCTTTTACTAGAATAAACAGCGTAGCTCCCAAAATACTCACTGCCGAACCCACCACCTTTGCTATTCCTGGCCATCTCTTCATGGAAATGCTTTCCATCCTGATAACCTCAAACACAAATTTTTTCTACTCATTCCTTGGGGAGATTTCCCAACCAGTTTGAGTTATGATTACTACATTCTTAAATTTGAAGATCACACAAATAACTTTGCTGTGTACCTTAAAAGAACAGCCATGATGAAGGTAATGGCTGGGCCCGTGTTGCTTATGGCCACACAGAAAGTTGCAGAGGCGTAGTTCATCGACAAAGTGTCAAGATTTAAACTCAGGGTAATCCTGAAGATTTGGATGTGTGTAATATAATTCCAAGATTATTGATTCAAGTAAGTAATTCAAAGTCAAGAGAGAGAGACCATCCAATTGTGTATAGACGGTGAAAACAACTAATTACTTACCCAACTAGGAGAAAGGAAGAAGATCTTGCAAAGTAAGTTGAGTGATAGGGGAGGAGATTTGTTGCTGCCCATTCACAAGAAAAAACCCACAAGTTAAAATAATGACATTTGATTTGTTTTTGAAAATTGTTCACTCTTTGCGGAAACAAAAAAATCCATATGCCAATTTTTTTCCAGAACTAATTCCAGAGAATTTTTAGAGGAAAATATTTAAGATTAACGTATTGTCCTTAGCATTCGCAAACCTGAAACCTTATTTTTATAATTTGCATCAACATCGTCAGTGCTTCCGAGTTCTAAAATAAAAAATTTTCCTGCATTTTCTGAAACTAGAAAGGCAAATATGAAAATTGAAATGGAAAGGTCACCTCTCAAAGAAGAAAGCAAAGGGAGCCACGGCAATGAAAGCAACGGCTTGACGGTAAAAAAACAAAGATGTAAGGTTCATTCCTTTGGAAACCGTGCTTTGGTGAGTATGGCCCTTCCAGCATACACCAACTGGATGCATAGGAGCCCAATATAAGCCTTATTGTCCCCACCATGCCCACCAACTTACTAAGTGAACAGCACTTCATTTTGCTTTCTGTTTGGCTTTCCTCTTGAGTCCATCTTAATGTGAGCGTGAGCCTTTTCTATTTATAAAACAAAGCCTGGCATCCCGCCATCCCCTCGGCATGGGCATGTACTTTTCCAAACAGGAACTTAGCTTGCCAGATTTCTGCCTTAAAATATTAGGACCGTGGAGGTTGAGAGAGTTTCGGTGGATCTCTTATCCCATTTTTGATATCTAACTTTTGATTGTTGTTATCCTTACATGTAAAATAAAATGTGACATTTGTAGTTCCGTGCAAGTCTCGCAATCAGTTTTTCTTCCTTTCTGTG